>JASANY010000639.1:0-13277 GCA_030849755.1 Trypanosoma avium
AAATAATAATAATAATAACAGTCCTCATTGATCTTGGTTGATTGTGAAATCACTTAGGTCATGTCTAGTTAGATCACGTGTATCAAAGATATTTTACTTAAATAGAATAGTTTTCTGATGCATGTTACTATAGCTTTCTATTACTCCATTATCAATGTGTTACTTCTAGAGATTTCAAAAAGGTGACATGTAATACAGCACTACAAACTTTACTTTGTGTAGCTATATCTTGAGAGAGAAAACGGTACACACGGACTGAAGATGGACATATATGGTTTCGCTGCACAGTATATTCCTTCTCGTTGCGCCCTCGCTTTAAAGGAAGAGAAGGCAAAGTTTTGTAACCATCCTGCTGAAACATTAAGGAGGGTATAACTAAAAAGATAAATTCAAATGAATTAAAAAAAAAAAAAAAAAGAGAGAGAAGAGCAGACAAAACACGAAGTTTCCCATTACAGAAAAGCACAGAAAAATTAAAAGAAGGTAACAAAATCAAAATAGATAATTTTAGCATACAATAAGACAATTCTGAGCCTCACTCATTCCTTTTCATTAATTTGGGTATGTATGGTGTGTTATTGTATCAACATATATTTAAATATCCCAAATTATTATTGAAAAACATTTCAATTGGTTTTTTCTTTTTGTTTTGTAAACTAATAAGCAAATTTCCCACCCACATTAATAAAAAATCATTACGAACAACAGTAGCTGTTTCCATTTAAAAATATGATTGTAATTTATTTCGCTCATTTAAAGACGAATGCAAACTTCCCTGTAGCACATGTATCCGGAGGGAGGTTTACAACGGTGCGGTGTGGATCACTAGCGTGAGACACATCCAGTAGTTCGTTGCTGTACTTTGCCGGCACACCCTTAGCGTTGGCGATGGTGATGTGTGGGTGAGTGTTGGTGCAGGGAAATTCACCCTCATTGCGCACCGCTATAGCCGTCCCCTTTGGGTCCCACACCACCTGCGTGAGTGTGAGTTGAATTTCCGTCCCCAGGAGATCTATGAGCTGGGCCAATACGACTGGATTGGGAGCGGCACCGTCGCCAAGAAATATCGTCGTCACATGAAACTCCCGCTGCGGCACTTTACCCACCAGCATCTCAGGAGAGACTAATGCCAAAATATCTTCCGGTGATTTCATCTGAATTGCTCCATATAACACAGGGCGAGGAAAGCGTTTTAATAGTAATTCACACTTCTTTTGCTCCTCAACTTGGTCTTGTGTTGAAGACATTTCCTTCTGATGAAGTAAACAGTATGCGTATATCAATTTCTCTCAGTTAAACCTTTAGTTAATAGTGAAAAAAAAAAAAAAAAAATGAGGGTATGGGATGTGAGGAGGTTGCTAAAAACTATGAAATTAAAACAGAAACAAAACCATAATTTGTCTACATCAAATAATAATAATAATAATAATAAGGGTTATACTAAGAAAAAGTAATATCTGCAAAAACCCCTACCAAAGATATTCGTTATAATCACTGGACAGTGTGAAAACAAGTCATAATACTCATTTTATTGTGGCATTCAATACATTATAGAAAGAAACACACTTTAACTAGTATATTAAATTCTTCAAATTACATTATTCTTCTATTATTATTTTGTATCTCATTCCTTGTAGCTTAAAACAGAAGAAAGAAAGAAAAAAAAAGCAAAACATTATATTAAATAATGGGTATTTTCAGAGGTTGGACACCCTGTTAAAATCTGTTTACAGAAATAATGAAAATGAAGAAAAATAAATAGATAATAAAATAATAATAATAATAATGATAGTATTTAAAAACACATTGTGTTGCTTTATGAAGGAAAAAGATACGCATTTAAGCAACATAGAATCTTGCAAACAAAAATGAAAAACAAGATAGTATGCTATTAAATAATTCCCTTATTATAGTTGTTTTTCTCCTCATCACCTTCGCACGTGTTATAAATCACATCAAAAATGAAAAAAAGAATGCCTACACTAAAAAAAAAAAAAAAAAATAGGAACAAAATACAGTTACCACAGCTATTTTACAAACTTTCTAAAGTTAAACTTAATATGGGCCATTATTTCGGAAGTCACGCATAAATTAATACAACACAGCGGACCTAGAAGAAGACTCAAAAAAAAAAAAAAAAAGAAAGGTAAGATAAAATAATAAAATCAAGTGCATAATGCGTTTTCTCCCTTAATTCTCTTCATCAGATATGCACATGATATAAATCTCATTAGAAAAAACACACAAAAAAATCGCTTGCAGAAAAAAAAAAAAATAATAATAATAATAGTAAACAAACAAAGTAAACAAAAAAATACTTCTTATATTTTTCTCTTTTTTTCCTCTTTTCTTTCAAATTAATGATAGTATTTTAGTAAAGAAAGAAAAATAATATTATTATGGTTTCTAAACCAACTGGGTCTACCATTTTCTCTTGACTGGGAGTTAGTCACACAAGCACCCCTCGTGTAGGGCCTGTGTGCTTCCACCGTCATCACAGGAGGCCGTGGTCCACCTCCTTCTCTTCCCGTGGCGGGGCGGCGTCAAGCATGCTCAGCGCGTCTGAGGCGGCATCGCTGGCGGGCCGCAGTCCCCCTGGCCCGGTGGCCGGCAGAGGGTTCGAGAGCGCGTCCTCGTAACTCCCGCCGCCGCCCTCCCGCCACCCCTGCCCGGGCGCATGGTACGCTGAGGCTGCAGTCTTGCCGGAGGTGTACGACGACGCCCCATCCCCGCGCCCCCGCGTCTCCCCGTCGCTGTCACTCCCCGTGTCGGCGTTCAACATCGCCTCCAGCGCCCCCCGCCGCGGCTCCCGCAGCGCCTGCCAGTGCCGGCCCTCCACATACCACACCACCGCACTGTACACCGTGACAGCAAGCAGTACAAACATCAGCAGCAGCACTATCGCCGCATAGGCCTTTACACCACCATCGTTGGGGGATAGATAATTTACCCCATTAATAAGGCACAATACTGCCAGAAGAACAAAACTCGATGTGTGCATCACTGTCAGGAAAGCTGAACGCATCATGTTCGTGAAGGCCACCACTCCAGCACCCACAAGCAACACCGCCGCCATACAGAAGTAAGGGATGTGGCACCGGTCCACCCCTGGCTGCACTGCAGCAATCACACCCACCAGACACAAAACTCCCAACTGGAACACACACCAATACACATAACTACCCTTCATGTTTGTGAAGACACTGCCATACATCTGCTGCTGTGCTGTGGGACCCCAGTACCCAATAGGGTACAACCAACGTTCGTGTAGTGGCTTCTTGGAAAATTGCCAGTATTTCGTGAAACTCGCAGCAGTGTGGTAGGCGATGAAGTAGCACGTCCCAGCTGGGAACACCACACCGTACAGTACCCCAATAACCCCAAACACGTAGTGCTGCACGCGTGCCTCGGGCATCGCCAGCATAAACACAGAACCCACAAATATCCCAAGGTGCATCAGATATGCCACAAGGTATGTCAGACTTGGGAAACGCATGGCCGCCCATGCACTTGCTGCGTCAACACCGCGCCACCGCTGGAACATCACTGTCAGTCCATAATGCACACATCCAAATACTGCGGCAATCAGTGCGTTACCCAAAACAATCCACAGGGGGTCAAGACTGGCAAACACTGATAAGAAATAAGGCAGTGCCACAGAACTCGCACGCTCCTGTGTTGAGGCACACGACATCCGCGCAAACACACCCAGGGTCTGTATTTCTAGTAATGATCCAAGTCCACCGGCAACCACCACAGCTACAGTCGTCACACCAGCAACTACGCCATTGATAACTGAGAGTGCACCGATCAACGAAGCAGGAGTGTTGGAGGTAACTGTGAAGGACCCAAGTAAAATTCCTTCGCACCCGCCATACACAGCACGAGGTTCAACCAGAATAGATATCATCTCATCTGCTCCAATGAAGTAGTCACTGTACACAGGCACCGCCATCTCCAGCACATTGTACGGGTTCGTCGCATTGCGCTCCCATGTGGCGTTACGCAGCATGCCTCCCCATAGTCCACTGAACCCATTTGGTTGGCTCACCGACTCCAGCGAGAAACTGAAACGCGTGTTAAGTTGCGGGTCACTCGCCCACCGGAATGGTGGCGGTAGTGACACCATCAGTTGAGTCGGCACAGAACCACCGTTGCGAATGTCGTTTTGAGACAACTTGTTGCCTGTCGTCGTTGACACAGTGAGCGTCGGGCAGGCCACATCACGCGACCCAGGTGTGTCACTCACGGAAAGGCTCATGCTCAGCGAGACGGATGCTGTTGCGGTTGGCGTTGGCTGCACTGTCTGTGTCGCAGTAGGTGTCTGTGTCACAGTAGGTGTCAGTGTCACAGTGGGAGTCACCTGTCGGGTCTCCGTAGGTCCGTAGTGTGTCGGGCTGTAACGCGTCTTGCTCAAGCTCGCAGTCGGCGTCGGCAGCGTCGGTGTCCACGTCAGCGTCGCGCTGGGAGTCTCCGTCAGTGTCGCCGTGCGACTCACCAGTGGCTTCACAGGTGTACGGTTGCATCCGTCTGGGCGCGGAAGGTACACAGGCAGACAATCACGCCCATACCCACCTTCTGCACAGCGGCAGCGGCAGAACTCTGAGAATGAATTCGTCGCCGCAGCAAAACACTGCACATCAGAGTCGCAAGCGTTGCACGCCACAGTGCGGGTCATCCCTCTGATGCCAAGAGGCGGGTATTCCATCGGCAACAAGCCTTGCCCATTGTGCGTCAGACACCCCACAATAAACTTACGTCCAGTACTCTCCAGCGATATGCTACCGTCCATCACGAGCGGTCCACTACATCTGTTCTCGTAAAGTGTAAGTGTGCTACGCACAAACTCCGCACTAAACGGATAGCCCGGCAGTGACAGAAGCATACCAGTAATACTGTTGCCCCGGACTGACAACCACGACCCAGACACAAACGACGCCAGCCCCTGCAGTACCAGCAGCGCATCTGTACCCAGAGCACCAGTGTTATCATTAACAACCACAGCAGAAGCGTTTGCAGACACCCCCATAGAGAATATCAGTCCACTTGAAGCGTACACTCTACCCTCAGATACGCGCAGCACAGCCCCTTCCGACGCTGTCACTCGCGCACTCGCATACAAAGCCACCTCACCACCGAACACAACCTCGTCCAGTGCGAGACCACTGCTGGTGAGACCCAGTACGGTACCATCAATAAACAGTGACCGCCCACCTACCATCACTGTCACGAGGGCCACGTTGTATAACACCAGAACAGAGTCTACAAGATGCAAGTTCGAGAACACCAGCGCTGGGGCATATTGGGAAGCCAGTGATCCTGGCAAGTAGGCAAGCAGGGTCGAAGCAGCAGTAAAAAACACAGAATCTGTGATGGTCATTGCAGATCCAGTAGGGAAAGTACCCATCAGCACAATAACACCATTAAGTGCCTCCACACCACACACCGATAGCTCAAAAGGCCGTTTATCAACTTCCCCCTCCTGCATCAACAATGCCCGCTGCGCACCTGTCCCACCCATCAGATACAGCACAGCACCCCCTCGCAGAGTCACATTCTGAATAATAATACGCACACCACTGCGTGCCATCCACGGCACATAGAGAATGGGATGAACACCATCCAGCACAACATGACGCAGGGTCACTTCACTCAATCCATTTGGCACAACGAACTCTGACTTCACCGTCTCATTCTCAATGTGCAGCGTAGAAATGGTGTCTTCAACAGGAGGCAACACTGGCACATTCACAGGCAAACATGCCTCACCATTTACACTACTGCTGCCACTACAAATACACACACAATCACTGTTATTGTCGCTTACAGACGCCGTCCCGGGTGAATAGCAGTATACATCCTTGTCACACGTATCACAGCCGACAACATCAATGCGCCCAGCACGCCCGAAACCAGCGGCAGCGTACTCCTCAGCTGTCGTCAAAACATTTCCACCAACAGTATTACATGCTACACGCATGTGAGAACCTACTTCAAGCGACACAGTCATCGACAACATCCGTGAGAAGTGTCCCTGGTTGCGAGCAAAACTTAGTGTGCTCCCACTCACAGTCACAGAGACCCCAGCATACACCATCTCCTTCTGACTGTTATCGTGTGTGTTACCTTTTATCAGCAACATAGAACCCCCAGTAAAGTTCACAATAGATTGAAACTTAACTGCATAGTCCCGTGTTGACGCGAAGTTGCTCCTCACAAAGGCCACCGCAGAACCAGACACAGACAGAGCACCACGCACAGAAACTGCATTTTTGCACAACAAGAAGTCACTGTCAACAAATGCTAGTACAGAGCCACCACTGGTTGTCACGTCACCATTCACTTCCACACACACTTCAAGAACCGTCTGTACTGACAAGCGATCCATGTAAAGTGCTCCACCAGAAGGCAACGCCACACCACTGGCTAGAAGAACACCGAACATATTAGGGGCCAATGTGACCACCTGTGTACGGGCAACTGTCAGCACACTTCCCGTCAGAGTCACATTGTAAAGTACAAGGCACGCAGAAGTGTCGCCAATGTTATAACCACTGCGATACACAACAGCCGTCTGTGCGATAAGCATTGAATCCACTACAGTGATGTGTGAGCCAAGTGGGTACATATTTGCCAGCAACAAACCACCCCCGGAGCGTGACACAATTCCACTGATCAACACCTCCACACGCTCTCCTGCAGTTGGAGTGTTCTGCCACCCCAGAACATACAGACTCGCACTGCCAACCATTGTGCAATTCACCATCGTCACATTTCGAACATCCCCTGTCATCGCACCCACGTTCACAGTAACATCTGATGTGAAGGTCACACCAACATAGCACACCACAGGCACACCAAAGCCAGCGTTCACCTCCTCTGCCACAGTTGTGGCTCGCACACACGGGTCGACACTGTCTCCACCAGAGGGCTTTGGGACATCAACAGGCAAACAAGCATCGCCATGACCATCTTCTGCACATGTACAAGAGCAGCTGTCACTTGAAGCTGAGGTCGTGTACGCAGGGAAACAAGATGCTGCAGGACTACATGGGTCACTACAACTCGCCATTGTGGGATTTAACACCGACGAAATACTGTAGCTCGTCGACTCTACTCCATTCAATGTATTGCAGGCGGCTAACAGTGTCCCATTACTATTTACAGATGAGGAAGACGCTATGCGTATAACAAAAGGATTACCTGTAGGAGTTACAAGGTAATTATTTGACACAGCGAATATAGAGTTACGAAGAGTCACTCCAGAACGTGTATAGGAAAACGCTTGCGATGGTTGCCCACGACAAATGTTATTACTCACTTGCAGCCATGAGTCATAAAGAATAAAAGAGCTTTCATCCTCATGAAACATACTCGTTCTCGGCTGCACATCATTACCTCGAAATACAAGAGCAGACTTAGACTCCAAACGTAGATACCAATAAATCATAATGAAATACGTTACCACCTTCGGAACAATATTGTTTTCAATTGCCACAACAGAGTTATTTAGCACACGTAAAGATGAGGCTGTGCTAGTACCACGCAAGAACAATGGCGTGCCAGATGATCCTATCATATCAAAATTGTTATTCATCAGTGCAAAGAATGAACTCCATGAGACCACAAGAGCATCATTAAAGACGTAAATAACACGTGTGTTCTGTGCAAAAGTCCGGAAAGTGTTTCCATAGATGGTAAAAGCAGAGTAGTTACTCACCATCAATCCTGCTGACACAAGACATGACGGGTAATCCAGATTCAAACCAGGCCGAGGAATCGTTCTTGTTATACTGAAACTATTTCCACTGATTGTTATGTTCGTGTGAGGTGGGTACGTACCATCAAGACCCAGCACTGCGTCATCAAATGTATTACCAGTAATAAAGATGTTCAGCGAACCCACTGCTGCGTTCCCACTGCCTGTCAGCAGAAGAACAGCACCATTCTTCCAAGTACACATGTCAAAAGTAATGTTTACAACATCTCCTGTCATACCCCCAACATTCACTGTGAACAGTGTATCACTTCCACTAAATGTCACATTGCGGTAGCACAACCACGACAGCCCGGTGCCAAGTGTCTGACCCACTTCTGGATAGACCATGTCGCTGATGCACTCGCCCACGACTGGTGGTGCTGGCGGTGGTGGTGGAGGTGGAGGTGGCGGGGGCCCAACTGGCACTGGTGCCGGGGCACACACATCACCATACCCTCCAGCAGCACAGCCACACGTGCAGTTGCTGATACCAATCGTCAGTGGAGAGAAGCAGCTGCTGTCCCTCGCACACGTCCCACACTCCGCCGCCGTCGTCACCCCAGTAATAAAGTATGTTGCCAGGTCGTCCAATGATGTCACTAACCCCCCTGCAATTGTCAAACACCCGGCAACAAACTTGTAGCCTACAGCAAGACTCCCTGGCATGGCACGAGGAAGCCCAGTAGATCCCATATTGCAACCAGTCAACGTCCACACGCTGCTATTGTCCATACTTACAGAAGAAAAAGATGTAAAATAAATAAGTGCACCTGACCCAATGTCGTTGTCACGCCAATCTAACCAACTGGATTCTTGAATACTCCATGTGTCATACATGTAAAAAATGTTGTTCATTGTTCCACTATTTCCCACAACACGAATCACACTATTGTTTCGAACCTGAATACCAAACAGGTGATAAAACAGACTCGTTCCCGATGTCATTGTGTTATTAAGCACAGCTAACACAGAATGATCACTGATATCTGCTCTGTATAAATACAAAAGATAAACATACCCTCTGAAACGACAGTATCGCACATAAAATGAACTCCCTTTGTTAAGTGTCAGAGAAGTAGCTATGTACACACCATAACCGCTGATCGCTCCCTCCTTAGTACCATTCACATTACTTATTAGTAGTGTTGAGGAAGTTGATAATACAACACCCTGTAGCATCACTACACTATACACATTAGTACTATATCCTGGTATAGGAACTGTAGAAGACTGTATAGCATCCACCTCTGTAACGGTAATATTAGATCCCTGAGGAAGAATATTTGAAAAAGACACGACTGATGAACGTAATACTGTTTTACTTACACGAATCAAGACACCAGCAGACTCAGATGCCAGTAAACCACCTACAAAATGTAGTGCAGCCCCACCAAGGAATGTACATCCAGAGAATGTGATATTAATAGGATACTGCAACGGCATCTGAGGAAGACGAAACATCATCACAGCATTTGTACTGCTAAAAGTTACACCAACATAACAGTGATGTGTCTTCCACATGTTCAAAGAGATGCTTGTTAGTGTCTGGTCAACAACACAGCTAGTGTCATTGTCCACAGGTATCACTGGAATAGGCAACACAGGAATATTGGGTAACTCAAAAGGCAGACACGATGGGCCATGTCCTCCTTCTTTACAGCTACACGAACACGAGCTGCTGTCTACTGATGTCGTCTCGGGCATGTAACACATCGCGTCATTGTTACAAGTACCACAAGTAAACTTTGTCACGTCATCAGAGAGCACACCATCATAAGTTATCTCCTCCCCATTTTTCTTGTTGCACCCCACCACAAACTTCGCAGGTGAGGTCAAAGTGAGTGATGAGTTCGTTACCCCAGGGAATGGTTGGGACGAACCCTGCATAATATTGCGTGCAATCACTGCAGTGGTGTTGGTGCCAGATACACTCATTATCGACCAGGATCCCTTTATGTAAAATAAAGAAGCTAAACTTACGTTATTGTCTTCCATACGCCACTGTCCTCCTTCATTTAGGGTGACCCTGTCATACAAAGTCACTAGAGATGATTCTGAAGTCTGTGTACTACCGATAAAGGTACAATTCGAAACTCTAAACAACCCTGTGGATGACACAGTGCTCGAAAAATAGAAAATGACACCAGTTGCAGCACTCATTGTACTGTTCTCAATACTAAAGTAACCACTATTAAGCAGATTAAGAGAATAGATATAAAAAGCAGCATAAGAATAAGAAGTTTGATAATTTGTCGATATCGTGCTTTCTTGTACCACGAAATTGTTTCTATCAAGAGTGATAAGACTACTACTATATATTCCATAAGAATTAGCAGCAATATTGCAACGAAGAATCAACATTGTAGAGTTTGACCCCATGGAAAACATGGAGAAATAGACAGCGTAGTTCGACGTCGTTACAATATTACTGTCTACAAAAAAGAATTTTGAATTGGGTCCAAAAGAATTATAAATCTGTAAATACCCTGATTCAAGGGATGACGATGTCATATTCAAGTATACACTTTTATCACTTCCAGTGATCGTCAGACCTGCGAAGGTGCAGCGGAGCATCGTAATATTCAGTGTCTGCTGTTGTACATCAAAGTTACTTAAGTCCAAAGTAATTCCGGCAGTAAACGTAACATCGACAAAACAATATCCCAAGACTCCAGGAGCAGGATCAGTTAAAGAGCTCAGAGTAGCACCATACACACAAGGAATCTCAGTGCCATTTGGGTTATTAGTTTCAGGTAATGGCCCGAGATCATCTGGTACAATTGTCGGCAAACACACTTCACCATGGCCCCCCGCAGAGCACGTACATTCACATTCATTCATACTACTCGTCTTCGCAGCAAAGCACACCGCAGACTGGGTACACACACCACAATTTAAAGTGGTTACGTCAACATAAAGATTTAAATCCCCCCTGTAATTTGTCACTGGAGAGCCTCTTATTTGATTACACATGCCATACACCGTCGAACTCAAAATAATTGGAAAATTCCAATAATTTGACAAGTACGCACTATAACTCGAGTATAAACCAGTATTAAAGCTATTACGGAGTACTGACCACACACTTTGATTAAGAAACTTCACTCCAGAATAAGTTGATATATAAATGTTATAATAGGCCCTGAAACTACTGTCTCGGTGCACCAACCAGCTTCCACCATCTACAGTTAGTGAATTTGCAGAAAGCAAGGCAAACCCCAAACGAAAATCACTCGACACAAGCTGCAACACACTTCCCCCATTTACAAAAATATCTCCACAGGTCCATGCAATCGCACCATAGTAAGCATTCGTGGTCCTCCATGAGTTATTTTGTATCGAGAAAACAGAACCACCACCAACACCAAGTCCTGATGAGATGAAGTATATTACATTACTCGGTGCACTCACAACACAGTTGTCCATGTAAAAGACACTCGATCTGTTTATTTTTAAGCCATGTTCCACTAGGATCGCAGCACACGAAGTCCCTCCACACACCAGTGTTGTACGTGTCAGTACAAACTGCACCGAAAGAAGTTGTATGCCATCGAACACAAGTGCAGGTCCGTACTTGTTACTCCCTTGACCAGTGGTCGTCGGCAGGTACTGCGATCCACCAACTGAGGCAGCCAACGTCGAATTCGCTATCAGTACACTCGAGTTCACAGGGAATACACCCCGCAACACAATTGTACCCTCTGTTGATGTCATATTGGTCATGTTCACAAGAACACGGGGCATCAGTTCCTCAGCCCCATCACTGAGGCCCACAATCTGCAGCAACGCACCACCCGCAAGAAGACAGTGACGCAGTGTCACGTTCAGTGCATCAGAGAAGGCGTCCATGAATCCCAGGTTCACCGTCACGATGATCGGCCCATTCAATACAACCCTGTCGAAGCACACTGTGTCCCCACCCCTCGTGACAGTCATTGACTCTGTTAGTGTAACACTGCTCAAGCAGCCCTGCATACCACCACCGCCTCCACTTTCCCCAGGCGGCACATCAAACGGCAGGCATGCCTCACCCACACCACCAGTACTGCAGTTGCAGGTGCAGTCAGAGAAGGATGTTGTCAACGCACTGAAGCAGCTCACCGCCGCCGCGCAGCTGTCACACGACACAACACTCACAGAGGGAAGTCCCACCTCGCGGTAATCGCTGCCACTCTGCAGAATTTTACCACCAGCACGATTACACTGCACAGTAACGGCGCCACTTGAGATTGTAGGGCCAGCCACGAGTGTCGCACCGGAAACAATGCAACGCGCGATGGAGACACCACCACCGTCAAGCGTCACAGATGAGAGGGACGCCACTGAAGCCGCCGCACCACCCAGTCGCACCCCCTGCAGCTGCAGCCACCCATTGACCCCAATCATCCCCTGGTCACCACGCAGCAGCGCAGAGGAGAGAGTCCCCTCAATGTCCACAAGGCGTAACACGGAGTTGGATAGTGTAAAGCGACCCCCCAGAGTGAGGCCTGCGCCACTGCTCACCACAGTTGTGCCCGTCACAGAAAACACAGATTGATTACCCAGACTCAGATCAGAGGAAGGAGACACATACATCGCATATGAAGTGCTGCCTCCCGATGCCTCCAGTGAAACACCCTCCAACATCAGCGCACTTGACAGCAGGTAAACGTTGCCACCAAAGTACATCGCCATCCCACCCGCTGCAGATGTCTTCAGTACAGTTTTATTCACCCACATCGTCGAGTTCAACATCGCAGTTTTGTATAGCACAAGCGGCGCCGCCACCACATCTGTTAGTCCACTAATCGCAGCGTAACTCACAGGGCCCGTCGTCATAATCGTCGAGTCGCTGATCATCACATCTGCGTGCGCAGGCAGGTTGTACGCAAACACAAGGGAGCAAAACCTTCCGGACAGCCCATTCACATTCACCCTCAGACTCCGATCACTCGCCGGTTTGCCATCATGCCCCCGTATGTAGATCTGCGATCCACCATCGCACACACAGTTCTTAAGATTAATTTGTAGAGAGCCAGGGAGCATCGCCGCCACATCAAACACCACCGACACACCGTTCGTAATCAACACACCATCCAGCAGTACACTGTCCACGGCAGGACCAACGTTGATTGCGCTTTCAATTGTCCCACCCTGCATTCGAAACGGAACGGCGTATGCCACAGGGACCCAAACCGCAGTGGCAACAAGCACCAACACCAGCACTGTGGAAACAAACACACTGATAGATGCCCTCCAACGGTGCCGTCTGCCCCGACACACCATTGAGCCCAACTGCATTGCCTCAGCACAGGTGGGGCTACTCAGGACAGCCGTGGGGTATTAGGTTCACTCTAAAGGGTAATATTACTCCTCCAAACCAGTTACTTGCCTACAGTTAACAGAAAAAAGAGACCCGATTAACCAGAAAAATTCTATTAATATTTTTACTACTACTACTACTAAATATACCCACTATTTAAAAAAACCCTTGACTCAACAAAGTCTCGATATTAAGTGTTGGTTGTCTTTATTTCTT
>JASANY010000640.1:0-13284 GCA_030849755.1 Trypanosoma avium
TGGAATGTAAAAATGTTGCCCTGTTTGTATGTGTCTCATTATGAGTTCACAAAGTTATCACAGAAGTAAAAGAGAGGTATAGAGAGAGAGAGAGAGAGAAGAAAAGAAAAAAGGTAAGGGTGAGAGAGCAAAGAAGTTTAGGAGGCAGAATGAATGAATAATAAACACACTAGAATATTTTAAGGACAAATAAATCAAATATATATGTTTTTACTTTACTTCGTTTCTTGATTAATTTTAATGAGAGTATTCTTTTGGGTGATGTTGAATCAATTAGGTTACCAAAAAAAAAAAAAAAACCTTTTTGTAAAATAATTTTTATTAATAAATAATCTTTTATTAATAAATAATCACATTCTATGTTTTCTATATATTTATACTGGTTATGTGTAGAGAGAAATATTTTTTTTTTGGATTATTCTATGAATATTTATTGCAGACGATTCTTTTTCTTTTTCTTAGAAGCTGTATTTGCTATTGTTATTGTAGTAGTTTCTGAGTTTATAATTGCTTCTTTTGGAGCCCTTGAAACGAGTTTATGCGCCACCTCAATAACATCATCAAATGTATTTAAATTTGTTTCATTGTTATTTTGTTCCTCATTTTCCTTTTCATCCTTTACTCGTCCACTATTGCGTTCATTTAGTGTTCGTCGCCTTCCCCATACTATGATACTAAAACGATCTCCTATAGGTGTCTGAACTCTTGGTACACCGTGAGTAAAAGTAGTATTAACTTCACTTGTAAAGGCAAAACAGTCACCATTGCGTTGTGGAAATTCAAATTTATAACCAGATACCTCATGAACGAAAAGAAGACTTCGAGTAGCACCAAGTGTAATTCCAACTGTAAAATCTTCCCGTTTTTTTTCTCCTTTATTATAATCAAAACCACCATAGGCATGACTATCATGATGTTGTGGTTTCCATTGTTGTCCATCACGGTAGTAATTAAGTCTAGTTGCATAAATTTCTACATCAAAGTATTCTGATAACATTGCAATAATATCATTAAACGTATCACTTATATCAGTTGGATTATCAAAAATTTGATGTCGACTCCATTCAATAAGTCCATTTTTATCATTAGATGATGTTTGCGCTCCTGTTGCGGCAACAATTTCAGATTTTAGTTTTTCATAGAGTTGCATATTTTTTTCCTCACAAGCAAATTGACGAATATAAAATGCATTTCCACACAAAACAGCTGCGACATCATCACAGAGATTCCCATCAACACGTGCAGTTTCACTTTGCAATACTGAAGCAGCACACTGTGCGGCTTCATTACGAAATCCCCGACGACGAACTAAACGTTCTTGTAGGAGAAGTGAATTCCAATGGAAATTATTTTCTTCTTGCAATAGTGAAGCAGTGTAGAGCATTTTAGGAGATTATTATTTCAACAGACTTGAAAGAAAAAGAAAAGAAAAAAAGGTATGGAGTGACGATTAACAAGAATAAAATCTAAAACCAAATCTATAATAAAAATAATAATAGTCTACTTACAAAAAAAAAAAAAAGAACGAAAGAGAAAAGAAACCCTACAAATTAGCTAAACTGCATAATTTAGAAGAATAAAAAAAGCGTTTAAACGCGAATAAATACAAATATTATATATAGATAAAAATATATATCCATCACAGTTTCATCTCTAAAAAAAAAAAAGTGTTACTCTAGAAAGCTTCTGACAGCGGAAACACAGAAAATTATAAATAAATAATATATATATATATATATATATATAATTTCTGATAAACTTAGACACAGAATTACATTCCCACGCGTGTCCCGTGGAATATTATCAACGTTTATAGTTTCTGCGCAAATGTACAAACACACGCAAAGACCCAAATACCTACCCAGACGAACTCCACCCCCCCCCCAAAAAAAACCATTAATAACAGTCGCTGAGCATCACCCTCAAAAAGAAAAAGAAAAAAGTCACAGACACACACACTTTTTTTTTTCATTTTTTTTTTTTCCTTCATTGTTGACTCTAGATTTTAAAAAAAAATTAATGAGGTTATATTTTTTTTTTTTTTTCCTTCTTGTTCTTCTTATTATTATTACCTCATAATATTTTCGTTCACTATACCGTTGCCATTAATGCTGCTATTGACATCTGTACTATTACCATTAAGCATTCGTCCATTAACCAAATTACGTACAACTTCACTGGATATCTGTTGATGTTGTGTTTTACTCTTTTCAATATAAATTCTTTCACCTTTAACATTTGCACTAGATAATTCTAATTTTTCTTGTTCTTGTAAATGTTCTTTCATACCCCAAGCTGCCATATACTCTTCAAGTCTTTGTTCAATTGCAGCAAGGTATAATTCTAATGTTTCACGTGAGAGTACTGAAATACCTCGGGTAGCAATAATTCGAGTATCATCACATTCTAATCCTTCAAAAATAGATTGCACTAGTGGAATAACAGCATCAAGGTGCGCTTTAACAAACTCCCCTTGTTGCTCATGATCCATAATATCACGCTGAGCTTGTTTAAGTTGTAACTGAAGATTTTGTAATTCTTCACGTGCTCGTCGCTCTTCTGGATTTCCCTCTGATGCACGTTTAGCAGCTTCCTGTAAAACCTCTCGTTGTCGTTCAAATTTTGCAATTTCTTCTTGTGTGCGGTGTAGTGCAGCGTAAAGCCGAAATCGCTCTTCCCCACCACCGCAAACAAAATTTTCCACATCTGGAAGAGCAGAAGAACCAGCAAGATCAGAAAGACGACTGAGATATCGTTCAAATTCTTGTAATTGACGTGCTAATCCACCACCTTCATCATCATCATCATCCACATCTCCAGTTCTACCAGAATCATTCACATTATTACTGTTATTTATTGCAGCATTTTCTTCTTGAACAGCACGTTCCGTATTCATACGCTCTTTTGCAACTTCTGCAATTTCTTCTTTTAATTTTGAAATATTTTCACGTAATTTTACTTTTATAGTTTTATCACGTTCCTCTACAGCAACGAGTTCATGAAACATTTTTTCATAAGCATCATGATCACTCTCTGAAGCACGACGCATTTCAGCAAGTTGTTGCTGACAATCATCACGTTCTTCAAAAAGTAAATTACATACTTCAATAAGAAATGAAGTTTCTTTCATTATTTCCATCATTTCTTCTTCACGTTCACGGTAAAGATCTTCAATACGATTTTGTACATTAAGTTGAACATCTATTTCATTTCTTACAGCTTTAGCTTCTTCAATAAGTTTTGAAGCTCGATCTGTTTCTGTTTCAACATGATATTCAATACCACGTAATTGTAATCGAGAAGCTTGTGATTGAATATCTAATACTGCACGAGTACGTGAAGCTTCTACACTTGATAATCTAGCTTTTACACGAGTATTAACACGTTGTTTACGTACATCTATCATACGTTGTCTCGTTGAAGCAAGTTTCACCTGAACTTCTATTAATTCTTCTCTAGCCTTATCAACTGCATTACGTGCGGCACGATACCTACGTGAAGAGGCTTTTAGTAATTTTGATTCCTCCACTGAAGCCGCCGTCGCCGCTGCCACCCCAGAATAAGCTTTTGCCGTTTCCCCAGAAGCAGTTTGCGCCATGCGAAGTTCTTCAATCTTTGCCTTGTGTTTATTATTATCAATTCGAAGTAACTCCAACTCCTGCTCCTGGCGAGCGCAGTCGCGGCGGAAGCGATCCTCCATTTCCCGCAGCTGCAACTCCGCCTGGACGTGGCGGCGGCGGAGGGACTCAATCAACGCCCCGCGTGGGGAGGCGAGGCCGGGGCCGGGGGCTGAGGCGGGGGTTAAGTTTTGATGAGGGCCGGGGCTCCTCTTCACTGGGGAGGCTACCCCCCGAGTGGGGGTCCGCTCCTCCATGGGAAGATAAGCTTCTTGTTGTGGGGTGAGGGGGAATATAAAGTTAAACTTAAAAATAAAATAAAAAAAGACTTGGGGTGATAAAAAAAAAAAAAAAGCAAGAAAAATAAAAAAAGACAGAAGCAGCAGTAGCAAAAACAACAAAAGAAAGAAAAAAATATTATTATTAATAATAATACTAATAATAATAATTTAAAAACAAAACAAAAAAAATATATATATATATTTTTTTTTTTAAGTCAGTATACACCTTTCAGAAAATGTATATATATATATATATATATATATATATATATATATACATTAGGAGGCTATTTCTATTTCTATTTTTTTTTTTTTTTTAGTAGGCCTCCTTAATGATTATTTTAAAAGAAAAGCCGAATCATACAGGTTATTGGTGTAAAAAAAAAAAAAAAAAGGATAAATATACAGGAGAAGAAAAAAAAAAAATAATAATAATAATAATAATAATTTAAAAAGAACCCCATTGCCCACTAAAAAAAAAAAAAAAAGAATCTTCGTGTGGTAGCAAAACAGTTATTAAAAAAAAAAGGCAATAATAACTAAACATGAGGTGCACCATCAAGTAAATCGTGTATTTGTTTAACTTCCAATCGCAACATCGCCGCTTCACGTTGTTGAGCTTCATATAGAGAGAGAACAGTACGAAGTCGTTGACGTAATTCACTATTACTACTTTGATAATAAAGTGCTTCTTTCGCTAATAAACTGAGTTGTTCTTCTCTTGCCGCAGCTGCTGCTCTTTCAGCTTCACCCCAAATTTCACTTTTATTATTATTATTTATAGCTTTTGCTCCATATGTCGTTGTTGGTGCTGCTGCTGCTGCTGCTACTACTGCCTCACTCCACCCAACAGAAGTATATGCTTTCTTTGATAAATAATTTTGTTGTTGTTGTTGTTGGTTATAATTTCTATCTGTTTCCATAGCTGCTCCTCCTACTGATCCGATACTTGGAGGACGAATAGAAAATTGAGAAATTAAACCTTCCTTACTATTTTGTTGTGTTGTAATACCATGAATCTGTAATGAATCACGAATATAATTTGGATTTGGTGGTATAGGCTCTGGATTCCATTGTTGCTGTTGTTGTTTTTGTAGTTGTAATATAGCATTATTTACGTTTATTGCATTTCGAGGTGAATTAAGAGGTGTTGAATTAAAATTATTAGGACGACCTTCAAGAAAAGCCACACGTTGTTTTAAAGATTCATTTTCTTCTAATAATAATCTCATATCCTCAATCTGTTGTGCAAATACTCCTTCATCATTTTTTAATTCCTCACGACAACGTAAAAGTTGTGATTCTAACATTGCAACTTGCTGTCGTAATTCTCCAACTTCAATTGCAAGAGAAGAAGAAGATAAATTTTCATATCTTTCATTGGTATTATTATTATTATTTCCTTCTTTTCTAGAAGCAGCAGCTACTTGTTCATCAAATTGAGGTAATGGTTCATTTAATATATTCATTGCAAGGGCACTGTATTGTAATGTACGTGTTGTTTCATCAATATTTCCAGAATCTGCAGCAACACATGCAATAAGAAGTGTTGTACTATTTCCACCTAAAGAATCTTGTAAAAGTCTTGTTAATTTACTACTACGGTATGGAACATGACGTGGATTATCTGGACATTGAAAATGATTTCGACTTAAAGCACGAATAACATTTCCTAATGCTAATAAACCACCATTAATAGCAATACTTTCACGAAATCTTTGACCAACATTTTGTGTTTTTTTATTTCGTTCCGATCCTGCAAGATCTACAAGATTTAGTTTAGATCCTCGTGCATGATTAAATATAGTAAAAATACTATGACTACGTGAGGAATGTTCATTAATATTTGTAGCCCCTGTTGCCCGCATTCGAGCACCATGATCAATAATTTCTTGTACTTCTTCAATACTCCTTGCTTTTACTCTAGCTGCTCCCACAACAACAACAGTTCCATTATTATTATTATTATTATTTTCATTATTATTATTATTACCATCATGTAATTGAAGATGTTTAGCAGAACCAACAGGATCATTTGTTAAAAGATCTCGTAAAGCTTCACCATAAACCTCTACACATTGAAAACTTAACTGCGATGTAGAGTTATTCATACTTTCTACAATATATCTTAAAACTAAAGGCGTTAAACCAGCCATTGTAAATGTTTTACCAGTACCAGTCTGTCCATAGGCAAGTACTGTAGCATTATATCCAGCAAGAAAACGATCAATAAGAGAGACGACACTTTCAAAAAATATAAATTCATTAGAGTCTTCAATACCAAAAACACGATCAAATTGATAAACACGACGATTCCCAACACAAATACGTCGCTCATCAAGTGGGGCTACTGCAAGTGAAATATCAGAGCTCGGTAGTGGACGAATACGAGCTGCCACTCGTACTTTTTCTGTCATATTACTTTTATGTGGGTCAGAGTACAAAAAAAAAAAAAATAAATAAATATATTAATCTTAATCTTTTTTTTTTTTTGATTATATTACTGTTCTCTTGAGAATTTAGATCTATGGATGAATATATGAATAAGTAGTTTATATATTTCTATGAAACTTATGAATTAATCAAGAAAAAAAAAAAAAAAACTCTACTAAATCTGTATTTTTATATTTGACTAATAAATACATAAATAGGGGGAAAAAATTAATTAATTACAAGGTAGGATTTGAAGAAACAAAAAAAAAATCAAATAATAAAAACCATAATACAGTTCTATAAACATACTTAAATTAAAAAAAAAAAAAAAACAATGTATGAACTACACTTAGACACACAGAGAAAGAAAAAAAAGTAAAGAGAATCACATCATATTCTTTAATGCATTTTCTCTCCCTTTATCTCTCTCTCTCTCTGTAAAAAAAAAAAAAAAAAAAAAAATTAGTAGTTTTTTAACCGTTAAATCATATATTTCAAAATTTCCTTCCATCATCAAATAAATACTCCTTCGAAGAGAAAAAAAAAAGTAATCTCTTCCTAAGTATACCTCTCCACAAAGTCTAATTTCATAACCTATTATTAATACCAATATTATTAATTATTAATTATTATTATTATTATTGTAATTTATTCTTTTGCAAGAAATGGAGTATCCGTACATTTTGCAGGTCGTGGTTGTGGCTTTGTGATATGAACTGTTTCATCTGTAGCGGCGTCATGCGGCCTCGGCTCATGCTGCGCTACCCGCACCATTAATCGCTGCAACACAGGTGAGCGAAGGGTGGATTGTTGTGATTTTTCATTTTCTTTCTTTTCATCAGAACTTTCACGAGTACGTTTACGAGAGGAACTTGCACTTCCAAGAATTTCCTTTGAAGAGGCGTCATTTTTAGTTCGCAGTAATTCTGTTTTTAAGGCATGCCTTTTTGCATACATACCAGCATGTCTTCCCCCACTTGGTCCTCCTTTATTATTATTATTATTATTATTATCACTCTCATCACTCTTATTATTATTATTATTTTCATCATCATCATCATCACTTTCTTTACTTGTATACACCACCGCACTCTTAATTCGATCCAGTACATCTGCAAACCCCACCGACTGCGTACTCCACGTCTCGTGTACATTTCCCTCATACCCAATTCCTGTAATGTTATCCTTGCGGCGCGTTTTAATATTTTCTGTAACCCCCTCGCCCCCGCGGCCCAATCCCTCCCCTGCTGTCCACCCGGAGCGTTCTAAAAGAGAGCGGCCAACATTTTTTTCAGAACGTGACCAGCGAGTGCCATTAGGGTCCCCTGACATATATATATATATATATATTAGTTATCTATAATAATAATAATAATAATAATTCGATAACTCTATATGGATATCGATTTTTTTTTTTTTTTTCCCTCTTTTCAGCCCTCTTTCTTCTCTACTTGTTTCACTCCTTCTGTATAAAGGTATGTAGTGAAGTAAAAAAAAAAGAGAAAAAAGTGAAAAAGTAAAAGAAGGAAACTTCCCGAACCCCGAAAAAATAGCAATAATAATTAAAAATTCTTAAGAGTGAAATTTTATGCCAAGAAGAATTAAAAAAAAAAAAAAAAAAAAAAACAATACACAAATATCTTTAATATCTTATTTCTAAGTATTACCTCCGTAAAATAATAATAATGATGATGTTATTGTTATTGTTGTTGCATCATTTCTTTTCTTTTTTCTCATATTAATTTTTAATGAGATGCGTTAGCAGTACCTTTTGATTGAGAATCCCCTTTCATATTAGGCAATTCTCGAATTGGACCACGTCGTATTGACATTAGTGATTCATCATCTAACACACCTTCACAAACTACCGCATTGGCAGTATTCTCTACAATAGAATCATCATTATTATTAATATTATTTTCTCCTTTATTCATTGTTAATACTGAATTAAAAATATGAGAAGGCTCCGGTTCCATTACTTTTAACTCTCGTAAAGCCGATATAATCTCAGGTGGAGCACGCAATAAAAAACCAGGAATCATTTCTCGTAATAATTGATATAATGTACGAGCTCTATAAAAATCTCCTGCAACACGACATGCTTTAAAAAGATATGTAAGAGTTTCATAATCAATACTACGACCACTATATAATACACATAAATCTACAATATTAAATACACGACAATCCCCACGTCTACTAAGAGCATCTAATAATGGATGCATAACTTCTTTTGTAATTATAAGTCCATGATATTTATGTGTAACAAGAATAGTATATGCTTGATTTAGTCGTTCCTCTATATGTGATTGTGCAAAAGCTGTTACAACTATTCTATGAGCTTCTTGAAAATAATTTTGTAATAAAGATTTTTCTTCTTTTTCCTCTTCTTCTTCTTCTTCTTCTTCTTCTTTATTATTATTATTATTTATTGATAATGATGATATAGATGTATTTCCCATAACCTTTGTATTAGAATCACTTAAACTTTCAATACTATTATCTCTTGGACGAAGTTCTACAAGAGCTCGTAGAGATTGAAGAAGATCATCATAAATAGCTTCACGACTTTCATCATCATCTAAAAAAAGTTCAAGAAGTTGAACTTTTGCTACAAGTAATTCATATTCAAGAGAAAGACTCATAGGGCAACGATCAATAATATCAACAGCATCACGTAAAAATATATCTGGTGAAATTGCTTGTAAACGCATTGCTCGTAATAATGCAAGTGATAAAAGTAAACGAATATCAGATTCATCATTTTCATTCATTCCTAAAGGATTTCCATTATTTGCATTTCTTTGAAGTGTAACATCTACAGCTTCATTTACTTGTTGAAGTTCATGTAAACATTTTAAAGAATCTAATATTTTATAATGTCTCCATAGACTTTTAATAGCTATACGAACAAGAGGTAAATGTAACATTTTATCAGGAAATTTTTCATGATATTGTGAAATAAATAATAATAAAATACGTGCAGCAAGTCCATTATATGATAATACTTTTGTAAGTCGTTTAGCAAAATTTTCAATAAGATGATGCAAAGATTTATTTTCTGATTGTTTTTTTTTATTTTGAGTAGAAAATTGAAAAAGAAGATGAAAAAATCGAATAATTGCTAATGTAATTGGACTTGAATTTGTTATCATAACAGTTGATGCAATTTTTTGAAGAGAAGACACGATAGCTATTGTTATTTCTTGTAAAAAAATATTTGAAATATTATTAATATTACTATGAGATTGATTTTCATAAATATTACAAAATGAATCTATTAATTTTGCAAGTGCTTTCCCATCACTACATGGGATACGTGCACTAAGGGGCACTATACCACCAGTCATTAATAATGTTTCACGAGTAGGTTGTAATAATGGAAGTTCATCTGTCATAATAGAACTAGTTGAAAAATTTGTAATATTATTTTCATACATTATAGGATTTCTTTGAATATTTCTCTTATTATTATTTTTATTATTATGATTATCTTCTGGTATACCTGGATATGAGAGAACGGCATTTGCCTCAATATCACTATATGGTGTTAAATCACGTATGAGTATTGGCCAAATAGAATTATTATTATTATTATTATTACTAGAAAGAGAATGAAGTGGTGGGTGAAGTCCAGAGTTTAAAAGACGAAATACAATTGCGAGTAATGTATCTGTTTCTTTTAAAGCATTAGCACACTGAACAGTAGAGATTACTTGTTCCCATATTGTATCATTACTATTAGAAATACTATTACTTGATATTGATGTATTCTTCATATTTTTCATTGTATTATGAGATGTATTTAATTTATTATTTTTTCCACTAATATACTCCTCTACACACTCTGCTAATTGTGTTAGTCGAGTTGTCAGAGTCATACCAGATGGAACATTACGCATTATTAATGATAAACGCATTCTAAAAAAAAATAATTAAATAAATAAATAACAAATAAAATGAATCAAAAAAAAAAAAAATATAACAAGAGTCTTGGAGACCTTCCACTGTACCTTTTCAATTCTTTTATTATTATTATTATTATTATTATTATATATATATATATTTTTTTTTTGAGTCCCCTCCTTTAGTCACTCACACACTGAGTGACTTTTTAATATAAAGAAAATATATATATAAAAAAAAAAGGAAGAAAGAGAGTAAATTAAAAAGAATAGCAAGAGTACAATAAAAATAATTATAAATAAGAAAAAAAAAAAAAAAAAAACAGTAATGGCAAAGAAAAAAAGAAAAATATTACAATAATTATTATAATTAAATAAATGTAATGATGAAGAGGGAGAATAGAGTGGATAAAAAAAAAAAATATATATATATATATATATATGTTTTGTGAATAATTCATTTTTTTTTTTTTTTTTCTTTTCAAGTTTACTCTCTACGAACACACTTTGGACAAAAACATTCAAAGTGTCGTTGCTGACAAAGTGCCCTACGATCCTCATATGAAACACATGTTGTAAGGTTAGAATTATAATTAATCATTAACTGTTCTCCTTCTCGAATATCTCGTAATGTTACTAGCTTTCGATCCCTCGCTCCTTTCCCAACAATTGCACAATTCGGCTCACAACTATGATTTAAAAAAGAAAATCCTTGATATAATGCTATCCCATTAGGAAGTACAAACTCATTTGTTTGCACAATTGCAAATAATGAAAGAATTTCCTCCATATATAAATGTGTTTGTTTTAGGGCTGTAGAAAGTGTAATGGCAAAGGCACCAATTTCACTTAATGCAGTTTCTGCATCATAATCAACTTTTCCTCGCAATGATTTAATTCTTGCAAGTGCGAGTGGGTGTTCTTGTTTTACAGTTGCCATAGCCGTAATTTTAGCTACCGCGAGACAGCAAAGTGCTGCTCGTGCATTATCATTATTATTATTATTATTTGTATTATTATTATTATTAGAATTATCAAGTTGCTCCACCATTGATTTCTCCCATGCCGCAAATGTTTTATTAGTGGCGGCGCAGCAGCAGGAGTGATACTCACGCCACGCCGCCTCTCTACAAGCTGAACTACAATATGTTTCAGATTCACAATGTGGGCAAGTGATAACTCTACCATTATTACTATTACTATTACTATTTCTATTTATCGTAATCAGACAATGGGCACAGGCCCCATCACGCATGCGTTGAACTAAAAAAGGTGTATCTGCCATTACAGAAGTTCCACTTGAAATAAATGAAGTTGCAAATATTCCTCTACCATATATACTTTGTTTAGGTTCTAATAATTGTACAAGTGAAGGTTGATGCACGCGTTGAGCCATAGATTCAACAGCTTTCTGTGTTTCTTGCAGTGATTCTGTTTCTTTTACTATTAAATGTTCTTCTTTTATTGTCGATATATTATTATTTATTTTTTGCGCTTCAATTCGCCATTCCGCAAGTGTTTTTCGTGTTTCTATATCTGAAATAAGTTGTAATATATCATTTGTATTACGTCGTACACATTGTCGATATTGAGCTTCTTTACATTTTGTTGCAAATATTTCTTGTCTAGTGTGTTGCGCTGTTATTTCACCTAGAATTAAAGCGTAAATATCACTTGGACGAATATTTAATAATCGAATAATATAATCTGCTGCAATAGCATAATTACCAGAAGAAGTAAAATGCCAGGCACGTTTTCGAAAATAAGTTTCAATTTCTTTTGTAGATTGACGTGATACCCATGCTGTACGAAGTCGTACCATAGCACAGAATAAATAAATAATAATAATAGCTGTTATTATTATTCTCTTTTCTTTGTAATTATTCCTTTTGTTGTGTGTCTTTTTTGATTCTATTTCTGAATTCCTTCCTTCTACTTCTCCAGTAAAATATCTGGTATAAGAGAAATGGGGGAGGGGGGTGAAATGGGAAATGGGAAATAGAAAGAGAAAAAGAACCCTATAGGAAAAAAAAAAAAAAAGAAGAGAGAGTATTGAAAAGAAGCAACATAGTTCCCATTTAATCCTTTAAGAATATGATAAAGGGACCAAAAAAAAAAAAGAAATATGCATAGTAAAAAAAAAAAAATCATTACTATTTGCTATTATCATATATATTAGACTTACGAATAGATTACTAAATCCTCTTTTCCAAACTTCTACTTGATAGATGAGAAATGCTATAGTAAAATATTATTATTATCATTATTGTTTTCTTTTTCACCCAAAATAATTGCTTGATTTATTCTTTTTATCAACGTTTCCTCCTTTATATTTATATATATATATAATTCTGTTTAACACATTTATTTTCATTGATATTCAGGGAATTTCACTTTATTTCCTTTTTACTTAAAACTCTATAGAGTTTTCAGCAAAAAATAAACTTAAAAAATATCTTTCAGTACAACTCTCTTTATTGTCTGAAAACTATGTTCCCTTACCCCATGAAAAACAACAACAACAACAAAAAAAAAAAAAAACGCAAAACGTAATATCAAAATATATATATATATATATATATATATACATAGAAAATTGTAAACTAGTTTGTTTTTTTACCCCCATTCCCCCATCCACTCTTCTCCTATGCAATGATTTCATAGCAAGATAGAGGATTGGATTTTACTAAAAGCTATATCACTCTAATATATATATTTATTATTCTCATATATATATATATATTGATTTCTAAATTGATACTATTAAAAAGAGAGAGGAAAATATTAAAAAAAAAAAAAAAAAGAAAAAAAAATAATAATTAAAAATAATCTTTGCCTTTTTGCTTTCGTTATATACATATGTATATATATATATATATACACATATATATTCTTTTTCATCATTGTTGATTAGGCGAATAAAATCGCCAAGGCAGCAATAACCATAAAACCACAATGTATATAAACAGAGTCAAATACACTCACATCAGATAACCCATTCATCGATCCATCATTATCAATAGCCGTACATGCCGCCTCATATGTGGG
>JASANY010000641.1:0-13348 GCA_030849755.1 Trypanosoma avium
AAATCATCGAAGGATAGTTCAGATAAAATGCGTCAGGAACGAATTTTGCAAAAATTAAAAGTCATGCTGGCAGATGGAGATGAATTAATGAAAAAGCCTGAAGGTACAAAGCCAAAAGTCTATGCTGCTTCCCGAAGTGCACATTCTAATACTAATGGTGAAGATAAGAAAGAGCAGAACGGCCATAATGCGTCTTCTAATACAGACAACAAACCTGCTAACGGTGTTTCTCGTTCTCTTGCAGCTCATCCTTCTAGTGATAAATTAGGTGAAAAAACGTCGGCATCTGCAGGTGCAGCTTCTGATAAAAATGTTGACCCATGGCATACATCTTGTAAAATTTTGGTAACTACTGGACAAAAACCTAAAAGTAACAGTGTTGAATTTAAAGTAAAGGGTAATACGAAGAAATATGAAGTTGATGAGCACCTTTATCATGTTGAAGGTGAACCAATTGAATCAAAGGTTGCTAATAAAGTAAAGACTGTTTTGTCTAATGGTTTTAATGTAGCATTTTTAACTGCTGAAACTATTCTAGGTGTAACACCTGAAAAGCAAGTAACTTGGGTTCTTGTGCAAAATATTTTAAAGAGTGTCTTGAGTGAAAGTAAGCCAGAAGTTACTAATGAATTTACAGTTCATATGTCTGTTATCAAAAGCAGAGTTGTTGTAGCTGACTTATTTGGAAAATCTACAAATGAAACACTTGTTGTTGGATCTTCACCAATTTTTGGAGTAATGGTACAAGGTACAACAGGTAAAAAATTATCGAAAGTGGCCGAAGTGGAACCTGCTTTTAAAGAAGCTCTTAAAAAGGCTACAGGATTAATTAAAGATGATGAAGTAATTGTTTGTGTAGCAGTATTAAAACAGATATGTGAAGGAGATGTTAAAGTTGCTTCATTATTTACAACAAGTGCACTTGATATGAGGCCATATGTTGGAGTTATGGAGAAAAATCCGGCATATTCACGTCAGTTATTTGGTCATGCTTTTGTTGGTTCGTGCTCATCTGTTTTAATGGTAAGTTATGCTAATATTGATGATAAAGTATCTGAGTCACTTAATTCTCATCGTAAAATTACCCTTACAAATGGAAAATCACGTAATGGGAGTGTAAAACATTTTATTACTCAAACAGAGACTGCAGTATCAGTTGCTGAAGAAAAGATAAAGAAGTCCAGTAATTCAAAAGAAAAAGAACAATATGAAGCTAATCTTAAACAAATACAGCAAAGCCTTTCAGATGCTAAAAAATTACTGGATAAACCTAAGGAAACAGAACCTGCTGCATATGTATTATCTCATCAAGAAAACAGTTCTCTTGATTCCACAATTCGTGTGGTAGCTGTTCTTACAGAAAAACGTGGTGGTGGAGAATGCACTGTGAAGAGTGATGGTGAGGGTTTCATTCTTAAAGATTCTAATGGGAGTGAAAAGAAGTTTCCAGCTGATGAAGTCGTAAATCGTGCGAGTCAATCTTCCACTATTCGATCTAATACATTGGATAATCTTGTTCAACGTTTTGCCAAGGGTTTTAATGTTGCTATGCTCACTGCTGATATGGAAGGACTTTCTTCAGGTTCTGAAATGCTTGAACGTTCTATTCGAGGTGTATTTTCAAAGATTTCATCTGACAGTGAAATTTATTCAGTTCTAGTCGCTTTAAAACCTGCAAATGGTACTTCAAAAGACTTACAGACGGATGGTGCAGATTACCAAACTATAGGGTATGCCTCATCACCTTTATTCGGGCCTTGCGTTTCTGGTGCGAATATTGTGCGTGTTAAAAGTCCTGAAGAATTTTTGGTAAAACTAAAACCTGCCGTGGCAGTATGTGAGGCAGACAAGGCTGTACTTTTCAGTCTTCTCATACACAAGGAGGTGCGGGTGACGGAGAGTGACGTGTTCCTCAGCTCTTTCCTTACTCTGGTGGCTGGGAGTGATATTTGCATGTATGTTAAAGCCCTCGAGTCACGGCCCAAGGAGCGGGGGTTACTTCAGTATGCATTGGGTGGCCCCTGCATTACAGCCCTCGCGGTGGGACTGAGTGGGAGTCCTCATGATGCCACCACCGCGGCGGCAATGGGGAAACTTGCGAAGAGTGTACACGGCAGCGTGAACTCTAATGTTCGCGGGGGTGGACTGCGGCGATTTGTGGAGTTCTCCGTCAAGACACTTGCCCAAATGAAGGCGGCGATGAAAACGTCATCGGGGGATGAAAAGGAGAAGTTTGCAACCAACAGCGCGAATGTGGAGATGGTGTTAAAGGATACGGAGGAGATCTTGCGTGACCCAAAAGATCGTACACCAAAGGTTTACAAGCAAGGATCTTAAATATGAAAAAAAAAAAAAGGGGGGGGGGGAAGAAAGAGGAAAAGAAACGTATTTTATTTGCCGTAAAGAGGCGAGTTCTACTTGTTCTGACGTTTTTTTTTTTCGAAACTCTTCTTAAATGCTACGAAAATAAAAAAAAAAGTGAAAGGAAACTGAAAAGGTGCAATCACCCTGACAAAAAAAAAAATTGAAAACATACTTTATGATCAAATTTAAAATGTCGAGTTTGGGTATCGGCAATATATATTTTGCGGTTTCTGTGGGCAGGTTTGATTAGGGAAGAGAAAATGGGAAATTTTGAGTTTTTTCCATCTTCCCTTTTGTTGTTTTTCTTTTTTACATTATTTTTTTTTAGTTCTTGTTTTTCTTTTTTTTTTTTTTTTGTATTTTTTTTTTTTTCTTTTTCTTTTTTTTAATTTCTGTTTTATTGTCTTTCAAGTGTTTTCTACCCTAATGTGTTTTTTCCACACCACCCTACGCTTTTTCTTTTTTTGGGAGAAGGGAACTGAGCGAAATTGAAAAAAAAAAAAAGTAAAACTGAAAATCGTAAAAAAAAAAAAAAAATCAAAAAAAAAATTATATATATATATATATAATTGCAAAGTGTTTTTTTCCTCTCTCCTATTATAAGACTGAGATGTCAATCTTAGTTCCTCTCCCAACGCAAATGAGTTTCTGAAAAAAAAAAAAAAAAAAAGATTTATTTATTTATTTTTTTCTATAACTTCTTTCTAAAGGGTGGGGAAATATATATATATTAATATATATATATGGCCATGTAATTTGAAGGGAAATTTCTCTTATTTCACTTTAAATGCCTTTTCCCTTTTTTTTTTTTTTTTCGTTATTGTGTCTGTGTCTTCTTTCTTGTTTATTATTATTATTATTATTTATTGTATATGCATTAATTCATAGTTGGCTCTGAAAGGGTAGTAATTTTTTTATAATTGATTATTGTGGAGGGCAGTCTTGTTATGTAGGCAAAGAAACTCAATGATAGACACTAAGAAATATGTCTTTTTTGTTGTTGTTGTTTTTACCCTACCTGAAGCTTTTCATTATACCCTTCATCTTTCTTTCTTTCCTTCCTATTGTTTTGTTTTTTATCTATCTCTATATATATATATATATTCTGTGTTTTTTTGTGTGTGATTTACATCTGTGTATGTGAATAACAATAATAAATATATATATATATATGAGAGTCTCGGCACCTCATTGGATATTATGTGATTATACTGATAAGTTTGTAAGATAAATGACTTTCATTGCCGTCTTTTTTTTTTTTGTTTGCTTTTTCCTATTCTCTTTGGGTGTTTGTTTAGGTTTGTCTGTGGGAAAGAGAAGAAGAGAGTGGCATTTGCCATTTTAGCATTTGGGTTTATTTTAATTTGATTAATTCTTTCCCTCTCTATTTTTGTAATTGAGATAATGTGAAAACTGTTTTTTTTATTTTTTTGACCCTGCCTTTTATTTGTTTTCAATGCCGTATTGTTTTTTATTTTTATTATTATTTTTTTTTACCACAGCTCATTGTTTTTTTTTTTTTTTTCTCTCCCAGTTGTTAAAGAGAGAGGTGCGTGCGCTCTTCTCTCTTCTTCCCGGTTTCCTATCCCTTTCTCTATTTTTCCGTTCGCTCCATATGTAACGATCTATTACAATTATTGAATTGTTTCAACAATTTTGTATCTTTTTTTTTAATTTATTCTTTTACATATTTCTCTATCTATCACACCAAGAAAGCCCAAAAGAGGGTAATAATAACAGTTGATCTCGTCGTAGTCAACACACACACACACAAAAAAAAAAGAACAGAAGAACAGACCCGGAAAGGTGGAGCAAGGAAACCAGGGGAGCTTCACTCCAACACACCACGAGTAACAACAAAATAAAAGTAAAGAATTCAAGAAAAGTAATCTACTAAAAGGTTACAACAGCCAATAATGCAGCCAATGGGTTCAGTATATGGTGCAGGAGCAAGCCACACCTACCCTCCTCTACAGCACCCAGGTATGAATGGAGGGGGTTTTATGAATAATAATAATAATAATAATAATAATAATAATCCTTCACTTCAGCAGTCAGGTGGGTTATATGGGATGGGGTCTATGTATGGGATGCCCCAGGGTGGTGGATATGGCTCTCAAAGGGGCTCCATGTATGGAATGCAATTAGGAGGAGGAATTCCAATGGGAAGTAATTATGGTTTCATGTATGGAATGCAACCAGGAGGAGGAGGAGAAGGAGGAGGAGGAGGAGGAGGTCCTATGGGAAGTAATTATGGATCTATATATGGAATGCAAGGGTCAATGGGAAGTAATTATGGTTCAATGTATGGAATGGGAAGTAATTATGGTTTCATGTATGGAATGCAACCAGGGGGAGGAGGAGGTCCTATGGGAAGTAATTATGGATCTATATATGGAATGCAAAGAGGAGTAGGCGGAGGCTCCATGTATGGGATGGGAAGTCAATATGGGTCTATGTATGGAATGGGAAGTATGTATGGCTCCATGTATAGGCCTCATACAGAATTAGGGGAAGTTGTAGTATTAAAAGCTCCCTATTCCATTACTTTTCCATCGAATCTTGCTACCCGTGGGGCTAGGATTTCTTTTACGAATGAAGGGAGTAAATCTGCTTCCTTCCGTGCCCCATTAAGTTCTCGAGCAAGTCCTACAGAAGAGAATTCAGAGCCAGAAAAGAAAAAGGATCAAAAAGGGCAAGAAATACAAAAACGACCAGTTCAAAAGAAACAAGCAGTAGAAGAAGAAGAACTAAAACCTAAGAAAAAGTCAGTTGAAGAGAAACAACCTGTTTTCGATACAAATAAGAAGCATGAAACGAAAAAATTGACTAAAAGTGAACCTAGAACAACTACAGAGAGTATTAAAAAAGATGAATCAGATAAAAAAGTTGCTTCTCCTTTAAATGGTTCAACTGCCTCTCGAGATGAGTCAGAATCGACAAAATATTCTATCCGTACTCTTGTAGTTATAGAAAAAGAAAAGGAATTAAATACAAGATCTGGTTTAAAAATTGATGGAGATAATATTACATTAAAGCAGAACAAATTTAAAGCGAATGAAATTAAGAATCTTGATAAAAATCGACAAACAAATATTGAATCGAAACTTTTATCAAGTATGCTTAAAGACTTTATAAGTGGACATAATTCTGCACTTCTTATTTCATCAGATGGAAAAGAAGTTATATCATCAAATACACTTGTTTTGTCATTGTTGAAACAACTTATGAATAACTTAAAGGAACAAGAAACAAAAAAAGGTATACATTTTACTTTAACATTTACAACATATTCTTTAAATGGAGAAAAAGTAAAAGATCTTTTATCCCCTAATGGTTTAGCTGCCAATACGGAGCCAATAAAATTATGTACTTCACCTATTCTTGGTACAATGGTTTTAAATGCAACACCTATTGAATTAGAATCAATAAAAGACTGTGAAGAATGCACTCAATCTGTGAATAATAACTTAACTTCTACGGATGTATTTATTCTTGGTACACTAATACTAAAACAATGGAATAAAAATACAGGAGATGTGACACTTTCTTCTTTATTGGTTTCTTTATCAAAGAATGGCGTAAAACCATATATAGATGTGGCTCGAAAAAATAAAGAAAAAAGTTCTGAACTTTTTAAATATGCTATAAATGGACCAGGAGTTACTGTTCATGCCTTATGTATTATGGAGTCAAATGATCTTTGTGGTGAAATGTTGGTTCATGCTGAAGAATTTGGAAAAGTACAAAATTTACCTCCTCGTAGTGGTAATATACGTCGTTTTGTTTTTTCAAGTGAAGCACAAGTGGATGCTTGGAAAAAGAAAGTGGAAAATGGTGATAACAGTGCTGCTGTATTTGTTCGTCGTCTTGAACTTATGGTAAGTGATACCAAGCAACTTCTTGAGGATCCAGAAATAACAAAACCACCAGTATATGCTATAGGGGATTCTAATCAACATAATAAAGATATAGAAAAATCTAATAAACCTGAAGTTATCCTGAACGAAGTTACTCCAAAACACAGTACTGAGGTAAAAGAACCACAAATATCAACAAGATCTATTAATATAAAAAATAATGTATCTCAAAGTAAATATTCTGAAAATAATAATGAAAATGGAAAAGATAAAAAGGATACACTTAACAAAAGTGAGGTTGTTGTAATTGTTGATAAAAAGGATAAAAACCTTATTGTACCTACAGAAGATGGTGTAATGATAAAGGGTAAAAAAATTGAAGGAGCAGAATTTTCGACAATTTCAGAAGTAACACAAAATCATGTACCAGGTAAACATATTCAGTCTGCTTGTGATAGTTTCTTAGGTGGAACTAATGCAGCTATTATTTCATTTGATAGCCCTAGTATTGCAAAGACACAGATGGATTCACCGTCGTGGTCAACAATCCGTCAGGCAGTTTCAACAGTTTTAAATTCAAGCAGTAATAATAATAATAATACCAAGAAAGAGTTACGAGCTTCTATAGTATTAGGTAATGATACTGAAGCGATGGATTTATTAAAAAGTGATGCTAAAATGGAAAAAATTATTCTGGCATCTTCACCTCTATTCGGCCCAGTGATTTCATCCATTGAATTAAGCAAAGTAGGAAAATTATCTGCCTTCGATACAATGGTAGAAACAGCAAAGAAAAATGCAGTTAATTATAATTTAAAAGAATATTATATTGTAGTAACTTTAGTATTGCTTGCAGTTCGTGATGGGGATACATTTGTTTCCTCCTTTATTGCATTTATGGGAGGGCAAAATACAGGTTTCTTTACTAGTGTTTTAGAAAAAAAACATTTTGAACCACATCAAATGCTATATCGTTATTTGGTTAATGGTCCTGCACGAACAGTTCTCTTTTTAAGCTTACATAGTGGTAATAATGATGAAGAAAGTATTAAACAAATTTTGGAAACCCAAGAAGTAATATGTACTATAGAGCACAAAACAACAGGTAACGGTAGTGTTAGTAATTTAGTAAAAGTGAGTCGTGCCTCTATTCTAAAACGTCAGACAATGATAGCGAACTCAAAAGATTCGCGAGAAAAGTCTCATTTGGAAGCTGTTATAAAACAGATGGAAGAAGTACAAAGGGATGTTGAGATGCTTCACAAAGATCCAGAAAATAATTTCCCTAAAGCCTATGGTCCCCCACCATGGGTTACTGGTGAATCTAGTAGTACTGGAGTATCTCGACCTTCTTCTTTGGTTAATAAGGAGCGAGATGAAAATAATAATAATAATAATAATAGTGCTGCTGCTTCATCAGATTCTTCTCTACCTCACTCTGTGAGATTTGAAATAGTGGAAGCCTCGCAAAATCAGGCTGGTAACAATACTTCATCTCAAGCACCGATTCATACTCTACAATCAATTGGGGCAAGATTTAAAAAATTACAGAATGTGGCTTTACTTACTTCTAATTCTACTACAATACCCTATGAGACAGATCCAATCTGGACAGGAATTCAACAAGCAGTTGGTGGTATATTTAAAGATTTACCAAATGGTGAATCTACTGCTATAGATTTACGATTTGTTATAACTCGTGATGATTTACTTATTGCAGATCTTCTTCAATCACAAACAAGACAAAGTTCAGATGCTCCTATTCCATTACAGATTGTAGCATCTCCACTTATTTCTTCTTTACCACATCCTGCAGCCGATGTACATCTTAATAACTTAAGTAAAACAGAAGAAACAATTAAAGACGCTCTTCATAAAGCTGAATTATATCGTAAAGAAATTGATACAAAAGGTGCAATGTTAATGATGAGTGCACTTCAACGTCGTAAAAAACCTGATGGTGATGTTGTTTTAGCACTTTTAACAGTTATAGGAGTTGGACCTGATATGCAATTTTTTCGTGATATGGCAGATATAAATACTAAAAAAACTATAGGAAATGTAATTGCTTCTAGTATGTTAGAACGTCAATATGTTACAATGTGTATTTTTTCTCAAAGTAAAGATGATGGTTTTTGTTCTAATGCATTATCAGTACAAAAAAAGATTTGCGCTTTTAATAATCCATCACAATCTTCTCGTACTGTTAAGGGTTTTATATCTTACAGTGAAAAAGCTATTCAACGTTTAAAAGAATCTGGTGGAGGAGAAGAAAAAGAGAAACTTAAAATTGAAAAGTTAGAAACTGCTGCAAAAGACTATTCAAATTTATTAAAAGATTTTGAAAATGCTCCAATTCCAATGTATGCAGATACTCGTCATGTTTCTAGTAAACTTTCTTCAGGAGAAGATCAAGAAAAAAGAAGTAATGGTGAAGTTAATAATAATAGTTTAACAAAATCTGGAACTGGTATTAGTCAAGGTGGTGGTGGTGGTACAAGTATTAACAAGAATGTAGAACAAACAGAAATTAGTAATTTAGTTGTTTTAACAGCAAAACGCTCAGAAATCGTTTGTGTAACATCTGAAGATGATGGAAAAACTGTTAATCTAGCAGAAACTAATAAAAAAAGTGAAAAATATGTTGTACATGAAGTTGTTAATCGTCCTACTCTCTCTTCACGTGTTCGATCTAAGTTATTAGATGAGGTAAGTAAAAGATTTCTTTCTGGTTATAATACCGCAATACTTACGGCTTCAACAACTCCTTTTAATGCTGAAATAGCAGTAATAATGCGTGCAGCGAATCAAGTCTTAACTTCACCTCCACCAGAAAGTGAATTATTTCTTTCATTGGTTGGAGTGAGAGATAATGAGGCGCGTGATCTTCTTGTTGAAGGAAGTTCTTTCGCAAAATATGAAATTGCCTCCTCCCCACTATTTGGTCCTATTGTGCGTGGGGCAAAACTTGAACCCCTGCATGAAACTGCAAAACTTGAAAGGCATCTTTTAAATGCTACAGTTCTTGTTGAAGGTATGATAATTGTATTACTTGTACTAAAACAAGTAAAAAAAGATGAAAATGATGTTGTAATCAGTTCTTTTCTTGCTTCCATGGCTGGTACTGATAGTGGTATATATAAATATGCGGTAAATTCTAATAATATAAAAGAACGTGGACTGTTACAACACGCATTAGGTGGCTCATGTTTTACAATTGGAGCTATTTGCCTTTACACTAATGGAGAAAGGGGCACTGATGAATTATTAAAGCATTTCACGAAACTCACAACTCCCAAAAGCACTAATGTAAGACATGGGAGTGTGCGAAGATTTCTAAATTATACAAAAGAGGCGATTAAAACATTTGGAGCTAAAGCACAAGGTGCGGAGGGGAAAGATAAAACTTCTCTAGAGCGCTGGCTTGCAACCCTGCAACAAATGGAAACAGATGCAGAGGAAATGTTAAATAAACCACAAGAAGTGGTGCCACCATCATATCTCACAAGTAAGCATCGTGAACTATAAACAAAAAGAATAATAATAATGATTGCAACTAGGTGGAAAGATATGCAACATAATTATAATTATATATATATATATATATATATAATGGCAGGTAAATAATAATGATGATAAATGACAGTTAGAAGCAATTTAGTATTTTTCTTTCTTTATGAATTATTATATAAGTAAACCCTTTTTATTTCTCGCTTCCCCTTCTCTCGTTCCTCTCTTCATATCAAAAGCAACAACAAAAAAAGCATACATTATATATATATATATATATGGGGCTAATAAATAATAATAGTAATAATGATGTTTGCCCACATTTCATTCATTCATTCATTCACTCATTTGGTGTTTTTTTTTTTTTTTTTGTTGTTGTTGTTGTTTTGATTCGTTTCATTCATAATAAATATATAATTGTCTTACTATGTGAATACTTGTAAGTAAAGGTTTTTCATTGTTTTATTTTATTTCCCCAATTTTTTCTATAATTTTATTTTATGTACATGTGTATTTGTGTCTATAATCTCAGTGATGTATTTTTTTTTTTTTTTCCTGTATTAATTTTTTTTTTTATTTTTGTCCTATATATATATATATATTTCCCCCATTTACTGCAACAAACTATATTATATTTATGCAACATCTTTTTTTATTAGGGTAAAAAAAGAAACTGTTATTTTTCTGTTCTTGGTCTTGGTTTATTTTTATTTTTTTTTCTTTGATATCTTGTTTAGTTGATTTCAACTAGAAATCCCTTTAAAGGGATTACATGCATTGTATATATTTATATATATGTGAATATATGGATATGTGTGCGTGGAGTCCGATGAATGATTTTGATAATTTTCTTGATTTATTATTATTATTTGTTTTTTTTTTAATTATTTTTAATGTAAATTTCTAATGACAGACTCAAATAAGGAAAATGGGTTAAGTGAAACGACTCAAGCAAAGTCGTCTTGAGAAAGCAAAATGAAAATTAATGGGGAAAAGAAAAAAAAATATTTTTTTTTCTTATGGGTTTCTATATTATTGTGACTAATTCGCATTCATGTTGTTTTTTTTTTTTTTTTTTTTTCCAAATACTATTGATATTTTAACTATTTTGTTTTTCATCGTAAAGTCTAAGTATTTCATCTTTATTTTTTATTGATCGCATTACTTTTCCCCACATTTTCTCCTCTTCCTATTTCTTTTTTTTTTTTCGCGTATTTCTATATATCAGCGTGATTTGAACAGGCCATTTCTACGAAAAAAAAAAAAAAAAAAATCATCATCATCTTAATCGCATTTTTTTTTTTTTTTTTTAAACTAAGTCCAAGGTTTTATATTCATATATTTATTATTTTCTCTCTTCCTCTTCTTCTTTTTATTTATACTGAAATTTAATAAAATGGCAAAGAAAAGGGTTGACAGCAAAAACAAAGCAAATCAAAAAAAATAATAATAATAATTTACCAAAAAAAGAGTGTAAGAGATATATCAAAAACAATAAAACACACTTCCTCTCTCTATAAATATATTTATATAATTCGTCATGTATCCAGGGCGGACTACAGCTCCAGGTGGCCCTAATATGTATAACCCACAAGAACAACAATTCGGCGGCTACCCATATCTCCCAGGTGGTCCACAAATGATGCTACCACCAGATGCCTACATGTATGGTCAATACCCACCAGACTTTAATCCAATGATGATGATGCCTCAAGATCAAGAAATACAAGAAGAACAATTCATTCGCAAGAAATCCATGTGTGGGCCAATATCACAAGATGAGCGTCAATCTTTCGTACAACGACGTTCCCTTCGAGCTGAAGCTGACAATAATAATAATAATAATTATGATGATAATGATAATAATAATATTAATTTCACAAGAGCCCCCAGCGCTGGTGCTCTCTCCCGCACTGGAAGTATATACTCCAAAGGCTCCCGCCGCGGCAGCAGTCTGACACGCGGGGTTAGCGGCCGAGACCTCATCCGCGAGAGCCACACCAGCGAACACGAGGGGCGGGAGGAGTTAAAGGAATATTACGGGGCGATGGCGGGGCGGCAGGAGAGGTATGAGTACCGCGGGGCCAAAGCCGTCGGCTCCCACCGGGACGTGGACGGGAAAAATGTGGCCAAGCCACGACGCACCGTTGGAAGATCAAAGGCGGGCTACGGCGGGGTCACAAATCATCGCGAGGTTGTCATGCGGAATGGTGGGAAGTGGGGAAATATGGAGAAAGATGTGCACGTGCGTCGCCTCTCGCGTGAGGAGAGCTCGCACGATTTAGATATGGGAATGCCAATGGAAATACCAATGCCAATGGAGGAACCACCAGAGCCAGTGCATTTATTAAGTCAAATTGATATGTCCGTTTATGACGATGGTAATATTTTTATGAATAGCCATGGGGGTAAATAGAGGGAATAATAATCTGAAATTTCTCACACAAGTGTATAGTGTTATTTTATGAATGTATTATTTTAAAAAAATCTAAAAGTAAGATGATAGGGGGTGGTGCTGGGGATGGGGTTTTTGAAGCTCATTTAAGAGTAACTAAAAAAAAAAAAAATGGGAATACCAAAAGTAAAATCAAATTAAGAAAAGAAAAAAAAAGGCAATAAAGAATAAAAGAGAAATACAAATATTATTATTATTATTATTATTATTATTATTATTATTATTATTATTGTTATTATTATTTTTTTTTTTTTTAATATATATGTAATGACTTACCTTTACCGAATTAGCATATGTCTTTTTATGTTAGCAATCATATTGTTATTATTATTATATCATTGGTTTCGTCTGATTTGTCATTATTTTACTCCTACATAAATCTTTGACTTTTCTTTTAATTTGAGCACCCAAAACTTTAAATATTTTGGCATCTTGTTGCTAGAATGCACCCTGAATCACGTAAATTTAAATATATTTTAAATTGCTCATCTTCCTTTTTTTTTTGCCGTGTGAGAAACAATAAAAGAAGAATTATGTAAGGCGGTGGTAGGGGATTTTTTTTTTTAATCATCGTTTTTTTTATTTTATTATTCTTTATTCCTTATCTCTTTTTTTTTTTTTTTTTCCTTCCTCTTTTTTTCATGTGAATATACATATATATATATATATTATTTCCCCCCCCCCCCCCCCCTTGGTAGTATTGATGAGAAAAAATGATGATGATTAGACAGAAATGTGACAAAAAGAACAAATAGTAGAAATGAAAAGAGGATAATAATGATCCAGTATAGTATATTTAAAAATATTTCGTGTGAATGCCAGTATTTTTTTTTTTTTTTTTGATATGATTCCACCACTCCTCTTCATGGCACCTTTCTTAGTTAATTATACAATCCTACTATCATATATATATATATTTCCCCCTCTCTGAATGACAGTAAATACTTTACTTATTTTCCATTTAAAAATATTGTAAGTTTTCAATACCCATGTATTTGTGTATTCTCAGTTTTTTTCTAAATATCTTCTTTGTTTATTAGTAAAAAAAAAAAAAAACGATTATCAGAAATATGATTCAGTGACCTGAATCTTCAAAGAGAGAGATAAAATCTTCTAATGTAGTCTCATCTCAATTGGACGATAATATTCACACGTTAAT
>JASANY010000642.1:0-13391 GCA_030849755.1 Trypanosoma avium
AACAAACAACAACCCTTCCACTGAGTTGATTCACTTTGGAGAATGCTTGCTAGAAAATTTCCGTCTAACACTCTTAAAAATATCCCACACAAACCTTCCGGAGTATAAGAATTGGCAACGGCTTCACACCACAATACATGAAGACGATACCTTCGCAAGGGCCACGCAGCCTTTCTTGGACAAGGATAATAAACAAAAAGGCTGCTGCGATGCCAACTATGTGAGTATTTTGGTCCATGAAGCCTCCACATTCAATGCAAAGCCACGTTTGAATTTCTCTTGGAGGACTTCACCAACTTTAATGGTGGAAAATTCTCAAAAAAATCGTCGCGGGGCTGCTCGCTGCTAGAGGGTGCGGTTTGAGGCAGCCCTGTCAAACATTATGGCCGGACATCGGCCTCAAAACACCAACCCAACGAAAAATTCACCCACTTTTTTGGATGGCTTTAAAAAAGAGAAACAGAGAGAACACGAGTCTGAAAGCCAATGATGCTCGACTCTGGTACAAGGAATCTCCGATATTTCCCCCCCCCCGTGTGGGAAAATTATTTAAGAAAAGCCAACGAATTAACAAAAGAGATGTGGGTGCCCTCGACTTGGGAGCAAAGATTCTCGTTGGCAGCCCAATTTTGCAACATTCTGCCTCCTTAACCAGAGGCCAATAAACGAGAGGAGAGTGTAAACTATTTCCTGGTATTCAAAGGAATTCGCCCCATCAACAGAACTCCAATACGCGAGAATGTTGCGCTCGATGTTGACTGCAGAACGCACCGAGCTGGACATGTTTATAATGGGTTTGTAAAAAGTGGGCTGCAAGGAGCGAGATAAAGGAGGCGAGGTCTTTAACAAAACAAGAAATGGACAGTTTAATCCGGCCACGGGAAGATTAGAAAGAAGGAGTTGTATTTCGCCTGGCGTGGATCGCGGCAAGTCGACGTTCCCAAATTACGAACCTAACTCGCAACAATTTTATGAGAGTGGAAGATGGTTTCCTCATTCTGGATTGGTCAGTCGCCCCAAAGACAGCCAAATCCGATCCACATCGAGCATCCCGCTTCATAAAAATACCGGAGGCAAGAAGCTTTCAACTTGATACAGCCGTTGATGGCGTTGAAACCAGAAGAGCGTTTGACCACGATAACTACAGCCAAAATGGGAAAAAAAAACAACGGCACCCTTGCAGGCATTGGCAAAATCTATAAAGAGAGGTGTTTTGAGACATGCTGCCCAATTGGTAGAGGAGCACGGGATGGATCCCCACGTCACTTCCCAAATTGGCGAAGCACATAGACCCCTTNCTATGGTGTAAAATCAGTTTTTAAAGAAGAGCAGGAAGCATGGATTCTTCCAGAATAAAAGTCACCATGGACTAAGTTTTCCACTACCACACGCAGTTCCCACCCAACCCGCATGCCCACTACAAAGAAAGAAAAAAAAAACAATTCCTCTTCAACAGGCAAACGCATCTGCAATAAATATTAGTTGGGTGTTGCAACGTTTGAATCCAATGAAAAAACGACGTTTTCAAGAAATTTGGGGCTCTGACAGGCAGACGCCAAATTCACGTTGGTTAGGGAGAGTTTTTGGAAAACCCTTACTGAGGATGTCAATTGGCTCAAGGAGGCGGTGGTTTTACAACCTGTCCCATCAATCTCGAGTGAAGGTTGGGCAATGCCCTTTTTTTTCAGTTGTTGAGGAAAAGCCTTCGGGTAAGTGCCGGCGTTGGATCGCCTGGCCGTGAGATAAAAATACTGATGATCCTTATGAGGCGGATGTGCCGTCACACCATATCTCCCATTACATGGATCCAGTGCTTACAGAAATGGCTTCCTGCCTCGATCTTCGTTCTTCCTTTTTTTTCAAATTGAATTGCTCTCACACAATTTCTTCATTTATTCAGGTGTAGAGTGGCCGATGGTAGTTTAAAGGAATTGGCACGACTCCCAATGGGATGCAAAGTGGGTCCTGAGATCGTGTATATTGTGGCTTCTGTTGTTGTTGAGGTTCCCTAATTTTCTCTAGTATTACTGACAGCGCCATGTGAAATGCGAATTGTTGTTTGGATTGATAATATAAGAATATCTTGGGGGGGGAACAAGAAGTCGTACTAAAATGGGAATCTGTGGTTCTTAAAAACGCCAAAGAATGCAGAGATACCATCGGAGGGAATTGAATCAGGAGTTAAAGAATACACATTCCTAAAGGTATTTTTTTTAATCACAAAAGTAAATTTGGTTTCCTTTGGGAAAAAAAATCTATTCGTTCATTATTAAATATTCCTTCCTTGACAAATTCTGTCAATCGCAGAAATGGAAGTAGCTTCATCAATGATGTTATATTCGTCTGCAATGTTTGGCATACGATTATGTCATTATTTCTTTTTTCTTGAAAGCAGTGAGAAGAAGATTATCTGCTTTGAATAGAGGGAATCGTAAAGATAAATTCACCAGCTGAACTACCAGAGTTAGCAGTGGTTCTTGGAAATGTATTACTTCACCGTTTGCTTAATAATAAACCACCAATCTTAACTTTAATTAACAGATCCCACTGCCACTCTCATTGCTGATGCTTCTTAAAATGGATGGAGTGTCTTTTTTTTTCTTCCTAATTCAGGAGAAGTATAAAGATTGCTGGAGGCAAATGGGATGAACCTCCCATTCTCATCATGCAAGCTGAAGCTCGCCCGGCACAGTTAGTGTTGAATGCCTTCCGGTAACATCTTCCAAAGACTTTCGAAATAAGGGTTAGATGAATACCTCTTTGCAAAACTCAGCAAAAAAGGGGATTTTCTCTAAATCTTATGCATTGACTTTGGAAGTGCGATTTTTTTTGCTCCCCTCAATCACCATCATATTCAGGCAAGTTTTTCCATATGTTCGTTCAAAACATAATCCTACAGATGACCTCTCTAGAGGTGCCCTTTTTCTCCGAAGAAGACTTGGCGAAGGTGTGGGGCTTGCAATCGGAGGGGCGGCGGGTTCTTGGGGATTAGGAGACCCTAAAAACTGCCATATCGTAAGTAAATGGATGGAACAAACGTAATTTTTTTTTAATTTCGTTCGAAAGCGGTCTCTAGCACCTCTTCGGCATGAAAACAGATAAAATGCCAGAGAAAATGCCTCTAAGGAAGTTGTACTCCTCAAAAAATAACATGTCGCACTGGAATGACCATCAGTGACCGGATAACACTTTGCTGGGCAGACAATGCCAGGAATTTTACTTCATAAGCCAAAAAGGGGTCTCCCTAACGAGGTCCATCCCACTCGCCAGGGAGGACTGTTTAAGGTCATAGAGGGGTATCTCTAAAAAAAGGGCATATCTAATATTCTATTACACTTCAATGCGTGCAAGTGACCGCGACTAAACGGTCGTGCAGTTTTTTATGGGCCCCCAGAAAACTGGTGTCCTCAACTTCCCCACGATAGGCACTCGTTGTGGAACTTTATCCGGAAGTATTGAAGTCATCTTGGTATCTGCCGTGTTCTCGCATCAATGCCCCATGTTGAGGTATTCTACGCAATCCAAGCCCCAGCACCACGACAAGGTGCGACTTCTTCGCTGGGGACAAACGTAATTCTTTTTTTTTTTAATTCGTTAAGGGGCTAGGGCCACCAGATGGCAACATTGTTATGGCTGTCCTCAAAAATCCTGATAATTTTACAGTCTCGAATGGTGCTTGTTTTTTGGGAGTTGTTACCCCAAAAATGAATTCACTCAACATTCGAAGACGCGGACACTTCCACAACATGTGATATAATGTTTCTTCATCGCCATTATTGACTGAAAATCTCTGTGGGGAGTCCAAATCACTTACCGGGGTTTCAGAAGCGGGCGGGTGTCTTGCCCTTTGACATTCAGAACACTTGCTATAGTGTCCTGCCCGCGATCGAGCGCTGCTGAAGGTGAGGGCGCTGTCGCAGTAACCACAAACCAAGTTACCTTCTCCCAGAACGTAACCGACATGATCTCGACGAATGTGATTCCTCATATATGTCACAGAACTGTATACTTTATTGCAAACAGGAAATATTGAAGGAGAACGATTCGTCAGCCGCATTGCTGTCGTATCAGGCGGCGGTTTCGATGGGGGAGAAGGTGTATGTAGTCCTGATTTGCTGCAGGACAACGCCAACGACAGAGGGGGTTCTGCCTTATTTTCACTGCGCGGGCCGGTTTTCCAAACAAGGGACAAATATCACACCGTGCCTCAACGCAGTGCCGCGAATCTCTCCCAAGCACCGCAGTATCTGATGTTAAGGGAAGTTCTCGCATCTCCCACTAGAGTTGTTCTGGGGTTTGGAGCGCCTAATGTTTCTTCCAAAGTCTTCCTCCAGTATACCCTCTAAACGGCAGTAAGAAAATCTACATGCCATATTGGTATATTTTCTTGAGGAAGCTTTCGTGCAATTGCAGCTTCAGCATCGGCTGCTTCATTATGAGGGGTGCCGCAATGAGACAGAGAGAAAATCATGCCCACGGTGGCACCATGGGAAGCCAGGGAAAAGCAGCATATTCCAGATTTTTTTTTTTGACGCAGTCACGAACTCCAGGTGAACCCATTTGGGGTTCTTCAGTATCTGATAGGGAGTCCATCGCTACAAGGATGGTGGCAGGGGTTTCATTACAATGCAATCTGGGAATTATCAGGTGTTGTAAACCAGATTCTATTGCAATACATTCAGCTCCATGTGAACATGCTAATTGGTCAGCATCTGCGCGATATACGGCAGAAGAAAGCTTAAGGCCATTAAGTTCATCATATAACAATGCAGCGGTTCCGGAGGCGTGTTCAATCGGAAATGATGAACCATTTGTCCAAAGTTCATAAGTATGACTTCCCAACTTATTATAGACGAAGTAAAAGGCAGTCTTTTTAATGTCATTGGAGGCGTCCTTATTATACTACGGTTGATCAAATCGAATGCTATCACAAAGTGAGGTATCCCATGGGCGAATGCGACGATGCAAGAGTAGTTCGCGTATTTGGTTGGGTGATACACTAATTTTAGCACACACTCGTTGTAATTCTGCAAGAACCGCTTCCCTTGTTAGAGGAATAGGCGTTGCAGTCTTCCAGTTTATGCCGGGAGGAGGAGGCTCCAGATAAATATCTCTACGTATATCTGCATCGTTTTCATGAAGCCGAATGAATCGCTTATGTTGTGATAAAGTACACAACCACATTATTTTACATAACGGCAGTAAGTTGGCTTCTGGGTAAATAGAAGAGTCTTCAGTGGAGGCATTAAGGCCAAGAGATGCTTTACAGCTATCGCGAAAACGAACCTCCATATTATGTAGATGTGTTCGTGCAATACATGGAAGGAAGGATTCACCACCATAAAGTAGCACACTATGAACATAAGCAATTAGAAATGAACGCATGGTATGTTAAGTAGCCTCCGCTTGTGCGACAAAACGTAGCTGATAACGGCGAATCATAGTTTGTTTCCCCGCTTTATCGACGTGTTGACCGAAATTGAGCAAGCGATCAATGGCAACCCCTAGGAGTCTAACTGGTTGAGATGTAATCAGAAGAGGCCCATGACCTAGTCGAAGATACACTGTCTCCGGGTCAGTATCTGTATGCGAGGGAATGTGGAAGAGGATAGCATCACTTTTCATTACATTCAATTTCAAATGATATTTAGCAGCCCATTTAGTGACGATATCAAGGGCAGGCTGAATCGCCGATGCACATGCATAGATGCCAGCACCAGAAGTGACAAGTGCAAGGCCATCTTCATACATATAAGCAGAAGTCGACGGTATGCTTCCAAGACGAGATAACAGACCATCCACATAATAGAGGAAGATTTGGGGTCCTAGGACACTTCCTTGATGTACTCCAGAAGGAGTGAGTGTAGTGCATGAATAATTTTCATCTACCCTCACTCGAATATAACGGCCTCGTAAATAATTTCTTAACCTTCTTTTTGTATGAGGGCCGAGGCACGGTAGCCTATCAAGCAATTTCAACAACATCCAATGATCAATGGAATCAAAGGCACTGGAAAAATCCATCATCACTGCTAGTGATCGATGGCGGTGTGGATGGAGAGTTGGTGTCCCCCACCAGGTCCGCCATATTCCACCATAGTGAATTCATTAAGACCGCGTGCGATCCTATCTAATATGAGAGCAATCGCATCTGTAGTGGTGCGATGGGCAATAAATCCAAACTGACGCGGATGATGTGGTAGTACTACCATCAGGCATCGGTGAACCATTCTTTCGGTCACCTTAAGCAAGACAGAGGGTAAGGTAACTGGACGGTAACTCTCTTGGCGGCCAGGATCCTTTCCAGGTTTGGGAATAGGAACCGTTTCCTCCAATTTCCAACCCCCTGGTAAAATGCCATAGAAGAAGGAAGTATTTATAGTCGTCCTTAAGTTTCTGAGGGCATTGTGTCCCAAAATGATGTAAAAATTCATTTAGGATTTGATCTGGTCCAGGGGCCGTTCCTGACGAGGTATCACGGATCGCAGCGTTCAATTCATGCAAAGTGAACGGGCAATCCATGTCCCAGGTGTCGGCATCAATTCTGTATCTGCCATACCTGAAGGTAACTGGGAAAATGCGTCTTGCATTCGTGAACTGGCGAACAAGGAGATTTGCTTTCTGACGAGGTTTAATATAAGCGTTCCCATTGGTAGACCGTAGCACTACCGAGGGGAGTAGGCAGGAATATGCATCCGCCAAACCACGTAAATAACGCCAACTAGGGGTAGAAGAAGAGGCCCCAAGTTTACGGGCGTGGGAGTCCAAAACCTGTTGATGACCAAAGCGCAATGCGTAATTTCGGCGATCTCGTGCTTGAATGAAGGTAATTCGCAACTTTTCATTTGCAGAAGAAGATTGATGTGCTAAGAATACTTCTATAGCAACTTTGTCAGAAGCAGCCATTTCGTCAGTCCAAAGAGCACGCGGATTTTCACGACTTCCTCGTAGAATATGGCGCTTTGCCGCTCCCAAAATGCCACGATGAATGTCAAGCCAAGTTGATGCATTAGCCAGTACACGCTTACAACGGACTGTAAAGGCTGACCAGTTAGCTTTACTTAGGGCAAATGTGGCTTTTTTGTGGCGAGGTATAATATTTGCCACGCACGGAATGCCGTCATCAGCTTCTATTGTGTAACTCATCAAAAATTGATCAGAATCAATATAGGGTGTAGAATCCCAGTTGGGAGGGAGCAGGCCCCGTTGTGCTGTCACATCGGGTGATGGGGCGATGCTCCCTTGAAGACGCGTTTTCTGTGTCAGATCATTTGTAATTTCAAATCCCGTACCAAGCAGCATCGAAGCGAAATCTTCGCCTACTTCTGTGGGGGGCAAATGGCTGTCCCAAAAGTTCATGATGCAAATTAGCATCTCCAGAAAAGAGGGTTGCACTATCAAAGCCACGGGCGATACAGGCAAGCTGTGTAGTTTGTGAAAATGCCGGAGGTGGATTATAAAAATTCACCACAGTAATTGGGGGTTTTATCAGGAAGAAAAATGAGGACAGCAATAACCTCCAAGGATTCAATGCCAGAGAGAGAAATTCTCTCACATTGCAGAGAGCGATGTGCTAAAATAGCCCTACCACCTCCCCGACCAGTACGCGTTTGAAGAAAATCATTGTAATTCATAAATTTCTTCACAGTAGCATACTGATTGCGAATCTCCTGGAGGAGGACGATATCTGGCTGATACAAAGGCAAGTGAACGCTTAAAGCTGCTTTCTTGACTGTAGAAAGGCCCGCGATGTTGAGTTGCCACACCGAAATGTGTCCCTCATCATCAGGGTCGGGATTTTTATGGACATCACTACAACAAGTGATGTCAATATGGTGACCGCGATTAAACGGTCGTACAGTGTTAATCGGAGCTCTATTAAAAGACCCCCTCAACTCCCCATGTCGGACATGACAAAGACCTTTGTCGAGTAATGAAGTCATCTTGGTCTCCGTCATGCTCTCAACAATGCCCTGTTGAGAAGTTCTACATGGCACAAGCCCCAGAACCGCGTTAAGGTACGACTTCTTCGCCAGGGGCCATTTTAAATTATATAGCTATTTGCTTTTGGGACATTGTGATTTACTTTTGGTTTACCCATCTGGGTGGTATTAATGTTTACCGCGCGATGGTTGTTGGGGGTGATTGTTGGGGGTGGGGTCTTTTGAAAACAAAGGAAAGTTATTAGTGTCTAATCTCCTACTGCTCACTTTATAAAAATTATTGTTTGTTGCCTCTGTGCATTCATTTATCTCATATTCGTTTGTTTGTTTGTTGGGGTTGGGATTATCTTATAATATTGTCTTTAGGTATACACACTGTCTTTTTATGATTTGTTACTATTATTGTTATTTATTTTTATATATGCACCCAACGCTTTACATATAAATATATGGCCATAAGCCTGTTATAACCACTAAAGAATAGCTTTTTAAACTAGACGAAAACCAAGCTAAAACATACACACAGAGGAAAAAAAAAGGGAGGAAAAAAGTTATTGCAGCAAAAACCCTCCAAAAACCGGCTTGCTAAATCCGAAAAGGGGGAAAAAAGGTATTTTTTCTAAACTTTTGTTTTTTTGTTCTACAACTTTTACCTTTTATATTTTGGTTATTTTTTTTCTTATTTTTTTTTTTTGCCTTTGCGCTTTTAAGAAATAGTTTAGAAAGGGGAAAATTATTATTATATTTAAAAAATGTTATACACGATATCCAAAGGCACACAAGAAAGAGAGAGAGAGAGACATCACATCTGTTTAAGGAGATGGGGGACTCAGGTGGGATTCTTCGGAAACACAGGACACAGTGGATGCGCTTCCTCTACACATTTTCAGCATTACCACAACTGGCATTTCCCATTCATAAAAACACAAACACACGCACCCAAAGCATTACACTCTCTTTTGAATCAGGTTGAGTGGGTTTATTTAATCAACAAATGGAGTACAGCCTCAGAGGGTATCATTAATATTCCCCCCACTCAACTAAGAAGGCGCGTAATGTGGTGGCACTCCTCCTTCCCCCTCTATCACATGGGTGGTGGGGGATGCGCATTGCCTCAACTGACAGAATTCACTTAAGAATGTATTAAAAAAGAAAGGACCCACCACCACCACCACAGTTTATGTGTGTGTGGGAACTCCTTCTTCCTTTTGAAATAGAAGACAAAAAAAGGGTTTGAGAGACAACCCCCCACTTACTCATTCCCCCATGGGGGATCCTGATTCTTTCCTCCTTAATTCCGAAAGAAAAAAAGGCATCAGACACAACTGCCATCCCCTGCCCATTCCCCCATTGGTGAATTCTGAGGGCGATTCTTTCCCAATAATCACAGTTTCATGACATATGTATATGCGAGAATGGCTGTTGTTGAGAATTCTACTAGAGAATTAAAGAGATGCCATGGGAGTGGTGTGGGAGAGAGAGAAGGAGAGTCAAGATGCGAATAACATGCACATGTGTGTGTTTACAAACGTGTGGGAAACTGCGTGCCAATTTTGATCGTTTCATTTTCAATATCTGCCACCTCATTTCTTGGTATTCCGTAATGGGTTGGGGATAAAAAAAAAACAATATTTACCGAGTTCCTGTGTAATACCAAATAAAATCAACATGATTCAAATATCCTCTGTTATGGGGGTTTCGGTACTCCAAGGGGAAAGAGGGGCCGACACGAAGAGCCCCAATATACAAAAACAAGTCTAAAGTAATTAGAAAGTCGGATAGGGGCTTTTTATTATTCTAGTAGCCTGGGCATCAAAAGATGACGTAACCCCATTTCCCAGTTCAACAAATTCTGTTTGGTATGAGGATACTGGTGCACCTACTGCCGTGTGATGAATAGCAATGTAATTTTTATCATTATTGTTGCTATTATTTCTCATATAAGAGACCCACAGTGTCGGATGAGATCATCCAACATAGTAGAGGAAGAACTGGGTTCCTATAATACACTTCCTTGAAGGGACTCCAGCTGAAGTGGGTCCGTCTCGTGATGTATTTTCATCAACCCTCACCCTGGATATATCGGCCCCCGTGGGTAATTACGCAACCCTCTTTTTAATACATGGGAGCTGGGATGCGGCAAAGTATCAAGCAGTTTAAGTAATTTCAAGTGGTTAACCATGCTGAACGCAGTAGAAAAATCTATTAATACAGCAAGGGAAAGGGTGTCGACGCGGATGAAGCGAAGGGGAATCCCCCTGCAGTACTTTCATATTCTACCATAATAAATTCATTTAGTCCACGGATAATCTTGTCAAGGCATCAAAGTCACAGCAACCGAGGTAGTTTGGAATCCTAATTGTCATGGATGATGGGGGTAAAACTGCTGACAATCTAAGGTGAATCATTCTTTCTATCACTTTTAGTTAGACTAAGAGTAATGCTACAAGACGGTAACTCTCAGTGTGGCTTGGGCCCTTTCCCTGTTTAGGGATAGGAACTGTTTCCCCCTTCTTTCAACTTCCAGGCGAGCTTCCACTGAGGAAAGAAGTGTTTATTATTGTTCTTAATGTTTCTCAACTGCTAGGTCCCAGATGGTGTAAGAAATCATTAAGTAATTCTTCTGGGTCCTGAAGCCCTTCCCAATGAGGATTCATGAATGGCCAAATTCAATCCACATGTAGTAAATGGTTGATCCATGTCATTTCAAACCACCACGGTGTCAAAATCTATATCGACGTTGATAGTGGTTTGGTGTTACTTGCGAAATGCTAGCAAAATGAAGGACAAGTAGATTGGCCTTACTTCAAAGGGTGGATAAAAGGACGATCATTGGCAGTTCGTAATACAACAGACGCAAATGTGCGTGTGCGAGGAACTGCCAATCCTCTGAGATACCTCCAATCCGGAGTAGAATGTGCTCCCAGGGTGCTTGCACAAGCTTCCAGCAGATCTTGTAATGCTTTTTGTAAGGCATTAAGACGATTCTCCTTGCATTTGAGGAATGTGGTGTACAGCTCTTCATTCCCAGGTGATGCAAGGTATGCATTATTGCACTTCGATAACCTCATTATCGGCCTTTTTTCCATTTCATCAGTCCATATTTATTTTTTGGATTTTTACGACTTCCCCATAGGATAGTACATTTTGCTGCTCGTAAAATGATTTTACAAATATCTTCCAATGTGGATACTTCAGCAATTTTTTTTTTAAAGAAAGCAGTGAAGGCAGGCCAATTGGCTTTACGCAGAGCAAATGTAGCCTCTTTTTTTACGATGTGGCAGAATATTCACTAATCACAGTTCGTCGTCCATGAATCCTACAAGGAATGTGATCAAGTAGTGATCAAAATCAATGTAAGCGGAGACAATTTCCAATGGGATATCATAACATTTCGTGATGTAGTTATATCAGGTGATGGGAAGATACTTCCATTGGAGCGTGTTGCTTGTGACAGGTCTTGTTGCTACCTCAAAGTTCAAATCTATCAAAATAGAGGCAAAATCCTCAGCGATTCGTGAAGAAGTCAAACAATTGCCCCAGAGAGCATGATGTAAATCTACGTCGCCCACAATAATTGAAGCTGAGCCTAGACGACGAACAATGTGCCCCCAGTAGCCCACAATGAGCCTCAGCTGGAGGTGGGTTATATAAATTAACCACACACACACAACGGGGGACATCCCGGCAGAAAAACGCGGACGGCGATACACTCCAAGGAGTCGCTGCCAAGGAGATTGATAGTTTCACATGAAATGGAGTGGTGGAAAAGAATTGACATAACACCTCCCCCTGAGCAGAGTGTGGCTTATGGAATTCAGTGTAATTCATAAACCCCGTTGCCGAGGCAGATTGATTGCGCTTCTCCTGGGGAAGAAACAATATCCGATAAATCAACAGCCAAGCGAGCCTGCAGGACCATCTTCTTGACTGTTATTAGTCCTATGGCGTTGAGTTGCCACACCGAAATGTGTCCCTCATCATCGGGGTCGGGATTCTTATGGATATCACCACAACAAGTGATATCAATATGTTGACCACGATTAAACGGTCGTGCGGTTTTTTTCTGAAGTACCAAAAATAGATTCCCCCAACGACACCGAACGGGCACATGGTGTGGAACCTTATCTGGAGTATTGAAATCTTCTTTGTATCAATTGCGCTCTCAAGAATGCCCCCTGTTGAGGATTTCTACGCAATCCAAGCCTCAGCGCTGCGTCAAGGTGTGGCTTCTTCGCCTGGTTGGGTTTTGGTTATCTTGTTTCTTCATTTTTTTTTTCTTTTTTTTTTTTTTCAGTGGTGCTATTGGGCGTAATAGAAGTTTTTTTTTTCCAGCATTGTGATTTTTTTTTTAAGCTTGCGAGTAAAATGATGATAGGCTGTCTTTTTATATTGGTTATTTTTCCAAAAATTTTACCTTGTTTTCCCACCCACCTTGTTTTTACCATGGTCGCTGTTAATAAAACCTTGATGTTTTGTAATGTTTTTTTTTAATTAAGCTTTTTTGTAAGTAAATATGTTGGCTACAACACAGGGCGGCCAATCAGAACTAGAGTGACGAACGTTTGTGATAGCTTTAAACGAGTTCGTTTGGCACTTTGGAAGAATTAAACTGATTTTCTTGATACATAACAGAAGACTTTGGATTAGCATATGGTTGTGATTTTCTTTTTTTTTCTTGGGGATCAGAACAACACCTTGAAACCCCAGGCAACCTCTACAATAATGTTGGCAATTGAATTGTACAACATACGAAACCACATTGTGGATTTCAATCTTCCTGTGTCTCTGGATTTCTTGAGAACCTTTCAAGAAGCCAGAGAACAATTTTCAGTTAGAATGGCCAGCCGTTGGACCAGTAAAAATCTATGCTACACCAGCAATATGGAGTCCTTTGAAGAATGGTATTAAGTGAGTGGGATGGTCTAGATCAGTGACATTGCCAGCTCAATGCAAAATACCAGGAAGCAGATCAGGGACTCCGCTTACGTGAATAACTTGTTTAAGGGAGTCAATAACAAAATTTTCTTCTGTCAGCAACAAATTGGTGCTTTACAGGAAATGAACTGTCAGCAGCAGGCCATAATTGATGAATTGGGTCTACACAAAGATGGCGCCATTCCATATGCAGAGTCTCTAAAAGATGAAGTGCGAACTCCAAAGAAAAAGAAGAGCACTGCACACCCAAATACAAAAGGGAAACATGGAAAATCAGCTTCTCCAAATTCAAACGATTCCTTAGAAGAAGAACATAAAATGCGGAACCAGGACACAGCCAAACAAAGAAAGCAATCCTTTCTTAGGAAATTTATAATCCGTAGCTGAGTATGGCGGATTTTTTTGCAACTTAAAGTACACGAAACAGCCGTTGCCATCTCAGAAGACAAATGAAATATGGCGCCATGAAAAACATGAAGAGTAATATGAGGTTAAGCAAAACACAAATGC
>JASANY010000643.1:0-13570 GCA_030849755.1 Trypanosoma avium
AGAACAGAGGTTTTATTTTATTATAAATAGAAGAAGAAGAAGTTTAATTATTAATGATAATTGCAGCAAAAAAAAAACGGCAAGGAAATCCCCTCTTTCCTTTTTTTTTAAAAGCCATACTGAAAAAAATCACAAACCCTTTGCCCGTATTTTCCCACATTTCTTTCTTCCCCCATTTTAAAATATTAATGCCGCAGTCCGGCCCCGGACGGGGCATCGTCGGGCCCCCTCCTTTTTATTTGTCGTGGGTTTCGGGGCCGCCTTAAGCCGCCGGTGCCTGGCTCCTCTCGGCCCCCGGCGCGGTGACGTTTCGCGCCCGGCGGCGCGATATTTTCTTTTTTTCTTTTTTTTCCTGCGTTTTTGTTTCATTTGGTGTGGCTTTCTCCGGTCGCTTGCCCGACGTCGTGTGCAATTATTATTATTATTTTTTCTTTTCTCTCTTGGTCCTTTTTTTTTTTTTTTTTAATGCGACTTCCTTAAATTCCTTAAAATAATTTTTTTTTTTTGGTGGTTTTATTATTATTTTCTCTCATCCTCTTAGAATTATGAGTGTAAATTATATTTTATTAGTATTATTATTTTCTTGGACTGCATCGTTGGCATGGGCTGATGACTGCCTCGTTCCTTCTAATAATTCAGATGGTTTAATGTCTTTGAAATTTCTTTCAAATTACGGAAATGTTACATATGAAATTAATGGTACACATATCGTTGGTATAAGTTTTTGTACTCCTGAAGAATTTTTTTCTAGAGGGAAGTCATGTGGTTCAGGGTTTATGATTTTATATGAAAAAGAGTGTGATGGTGTTCTTTCATTATCTGATAAACTACAAAATATAAATAATAGTATTTCCTTTTCCCTTCGTTCTAGGGGAGATTTAGTAGCAGATATCTATGTTCATTGTGATGATAATTATAAGGATCTTAGTGTAATAGATTATAATCAGATATCGCAAAATAAATATGTTTTTAAATTCGCTTCAATGACTGTTTGCCCTGGTTATAATTCTAAAAATAATGATGAAATGTTGTCTAAAGGTGCTATTATTGCAATCGTATCTGGAATAGTAGGTATTGTTGTTATTGCAGCTGCAATTTTTCAGTGGAAGTCTAGAAGTCGTTCAGGCGATGATTATAGTCAACTTATTTAATATGAAAGGGTTTATTTTTTTATTTATATTTGCGTCTCTGTGTGTATGTTCCTTTTTTTTTTTTGTAATTATCTGATTATTTTCCTTTTGATGTTGGTTTTCTGATATAAAGTGTTATATGCATGTGTTGTAAACGATCTTATTTTTTCTTTATTATTATTATATTTAGCTTACTTAAACTATAATAGTAAAAAAAAATAATAATAATAATAATACCTATATATTTCTTAGCTTCATAAACCCTTGGTTTTTAGGTAGTTATGCCACCTAAATGTGAAGTTCATATTAGTGGGGTAATTTTTTCTTACCTTGTTTCATCTTTATTGTCTTCAATTCCTTCTATGAAAAAGTGTTATGCTCTATTTGGAAACTATGATCTTCGGGTAGGAGATAGCGATATGTTAGAGAGTACAATGGTAGTAGAGGCATTTGTGACAGCTTTACTACCTTTAGGAGTAGAAGCTCCAGAGGGTACTGTTTTATTGGGTTATGCTTCAGTGAGAAAATTAGGACCACACAAGCTTTCTTTTGATGATACAAAAATATTGTTGGGAGAAAAAAATTCTTTTGATATAAAACGTGAAAAAAGTGATTCATCATATCCTATATTTTTGCTTTTAGTAACAAGTCATTTAGATATGTCTTCAAGAACTGGTACAAATAAGGTAGAATATAGTGTATTTCAGAGTATCGATAGCATGGGATCTTCACATTCCGTTCTTTCTAATAAGTATGTGGTTCCTATAAAAGTTGATAATATGGTTGATTCTCTTTCCGGTTTTGTGCGTCTTAGTAGTTTGGCTTGTCATAGTTCAACTGATATATTACGTATTCCTTCTTTACAGGATCGTTTACAGCCCGTTGAAACTGCTTTTGATTACGCTGTTGCAGAATTAGAAGAAGCAAGTAAAAAAAAGCAAGAACTTATTCAACGGGTAATGGAGTTAGAGAAACTTATCTCTGAAAAGAAATGTTTGCGTTGAAAAAAAAAAAAAATCAATATATATATATTTTCACCCCTCTTTTTTCTTTTTGTCACCTAGTAAAAGTTTGTCTTTTATTATTATTATTATTTTTTTTTTGCTCCTTTTTTTATTTAGGTAATAATATACAATATTGGATTTTTTTTTTTTTTTTTTTTTTTTTTTTTTTTTTTTTTTGTTTTTTTTTTTTTTTTTTTTTTTTTTTAAAGATAAAAAAAAAAAATTTTTAAATTTTTTTTTTTATTTTTTTTTTGCTACTTTTTTTTTTTTTTTTAAAATATAAAAATTTTTTTTTTTTTTTTTTTTTTTTTTTTTTTTTTATTTTTTTTTTCTTTTTTTTTTTTTTTTTTTTTTTTTCTTCCTCCATAAAAATATATGTATATGAAAGAATAATTTTGGTTATTTTTTTTTTTTTTTAATAGACGTTTTGGTAGATAAATTTTAGAAGATCCTGAATTATTGTTCTGATACACAAAATTTTAAAAGTGTGTCGATCTTGAGAACGATACAATTATATATGTATTAATAAATGCTAGATGTTTGTAGTATTTATATTTTAGAAAGTTGTCAAGAGAAACAATCATGTTTTTGGTATAAGGGTTCATGTCGTAGTTGTGGTAGTTTTTCTTTAACTAATTGCCCATCTTCTTATTGTACTACAAATATTGCCGATCACTATAATATAAATTATGAATGTGTATCAAATGCTTTTTTTTGTAATAATACCCTTAGTTTGGATGTTTGTGATAATAGTAAACTTTGTTACATTTCTTCAAGTGAATGTCGATGGTGTGGTTCTTTAATGCAAGAAAATGCTTGTCAAGATGTTATCGAGTGTATGTGGGTTGATGGACTTTGTCTCCTACAAAAATTGTCAGTCTCAGAAACAAATCCGGGAATGTTTAATATTTCTTGGAGTCTTTCTGTAATTATCTTAGTTATTTCAATAATGGGATTTCTATTAATATTGTATGCAATAGCTATAATTGTACATTTGTTCAAATCTAGTAGGTTACGGCAAACTCAAGATACTATATTAAATAATTTCTTTGAAAAAAATATATATTCAAAAAAAGATTTAAGGAATTCTAATGTTATTCAATTTTCAGATTATGATGATGAGGCTTTTCATTTGCATTGTAAAATAATGATAGAAAATAACTCTGGAACCTATCATAAAACCTGCCTTATTGGTCGTGGTTCAAGTGGATCAGTGTACATTGGAGTACTCTCAAATGGTTATATGGTTGCAGTTAAAGAAATTTTAATGAATTCTTCTAGTGATTTTAATCCTGACGAAGTCAAAATAACTTCTACTCTAATACATCCTTATGTAGTACGTATTTATGGATTTCATTTTGATCCACATAAATTATGTCTTAGTATTTTTATGGAATTACTTGGTAATGGAAGTATTGGAAATATGGTAAGAAGGATGGATGAACCACTTCCAGAAGATATCGCTAAAACTTATGCAAAACAATTAGTATCTGCTGTTAGTTATATTCATTCACGGGGTGTTATTCACCGAGACATAAAATGTGATAATCTTCTATTAACCAGGAATGGTTCTCTTAAATTATCAGATTTTGGTTCTTCAAAAAAGATAGAACTAGATGTTGGCGCAAAAACGATGGTGGGGACACCATTCTTTATGGCTCCTGAAGTCATTTTAGGTAATTCTGGAGATGTTACAAAAGGAGAAAATAGTATTGGTTATGGTAAAGAGGCAGATGTTTGGAGTATAGGTATTACATTACTTGAAATGATGAATTGTGGCACCCCTCCCTGGCCAGTAATGAATACAAGTGATTTTTTTTTTTATATCGCTACACCAGGTAATCTACCTCTTCTTCCTATTTCAAAGTTGACTGATTTGTGTGTTGATTTTATTATGAATTGTTGTCTTTTGCGTGATCCGTGCAAACGAAAGAAGAGTGTAGAACTTTTGGAGCACCCTTGGTTAAAAAATTGAATAATCTTCTTTTTTATCGTTATTATTTCTTTTTTTTAGATTTTTTATTTATTTATTTGAATAAATAAAATTTAGATATAATACCCTTGTTTTAATATATATATATATATTTTCTTTTTTTTTTTTTCCTTTTTAGATTGGCTCATGCGATGATATTGTCTGTTCCAATTGGAAATTATGATGCACCTTCTCAAATTACAGTAACGAGAGAAAACTGGAATAACTCAAAAAACAAGGTCTATCCTTCAGTATTTGTGTCATCATTAGGGAAATGGTTTCTTATGAGTGATGGCTTTCAAGTCGTCGTAGGTAGTTTTGAACCAGAGGATAGTTATCGTTTACATGGAACTCTACTTTTTCGACAGAATGATCATGGTTCTTCAGTGTTATGCTTAATACATACTAATGGTACAGTTAATGACTTTAATTCTTCACAATCCTCAGCTCCCTTCTTGATATCAATAAGGAATATACATGTTACAGGTGATGGTGAAATAGTTCATGCATCGATTTTAAATTCTGATGAAGCTGTATTAGTTTCATCAAGTGGATCTATAGGATCTATATGTTTTGAACCACAAAAATCTCTTTTTATGGGTTCTTGTAATCATTTTAGTAATTTACATGGTATTATTTGTAGTGGTGGGGTCCCAGAAACATCTTTAATTGTTTTGTTGACTGAATCTGGTTTATGTGGGGTTGTAGATGTTAGTAATGGTCTACTGGTAAATCTAATTAGACCAAAAATTCTATCTGAACTTGGTCTACCAATTTTTTGTACACCAATATTGAGAAATGAAACTGACAACATAGATATTTTATTAACTTTTCCATATAGTAGAATATTAAATGTTTTTACAGTTTCAAAAAATGTTTCTGATATTGATCTTGAAATGGAAATTCCGAAAATATATTCGGATTCTCATATTTTATGTACGTGTGCCTCTTCATATGTTAAAAATTATGGATCATATTCATTGATAGCATCTGTTTGGCGAGACTTGGTACAGTTTTCTCTTTGGAAAGAAGCGAATTTAAGTGTTGTAGCTGTAGTTGAAAATGAAATGAGTATTCCATATATTTCAGGATATTGGTTAAATGACATTTTTGTAGTTTCTCGTGCAGATGGTATGATATTACCATTATACATAAAATTGGATAAAAATAAAATTGACGAAATTAAAGTGATACCAAATAGAAATATAAACCTTGAATCATGCTGTAGTGTACCTTTATTTAGTCATTCAAATTACTTCCTTTTATTGGTTTTGAGCAATATAGAATCATTATGGAATGGTACAACAGGAGGAATTTGTGTTATTGATAGTAATAATCAGAAACGTTGTTTAAAATTAATTGGAAAAAAGTTAAACGAACCGGATACATTTTTTTTTGATATCATTGTTTTTGATGAAAGTATAGCCATAATAAGTGTAAAACGTTCTGGAGAATGTTTAGCAATTATTCCATCTGATTCTGGGGTAAATACACTTGTTCTTGCCCATGAAGAGAGACCTGATAGTGTCACTTCATGTTTACTCTATAAAAAGAAAGAAAATATTTTTATTACTGGATACAAAAATGGTAGTTTACGTATTTGGATTTCTGGAAAATCAAAATCATTCCTTCATATGACACATACAGGTATAGTAGATAAAATTATATTTTTACCACCAGGAAATGAACAATTAGAATGTGAATTTATTTCTGTTTGTACAGAACGTGGAACTATTGCGATTCATCACTCTAAAACGTATGAATGTACCCGTATGATACAGTCTCCTTCTGTACCTCTTACTGGTTTAATATGGGACCAACGAACTGAGTATGCTTTTGCAATTTCTGGTAGTGTTGTAAATCTCTGGCATATACCTACGTGTAGACTTGAGCGTGTTTTTCAATCATCTTCTTTGACCTCTGAAACATTTTGGAGTCAAAATTTATTGACATCTTCTTCAGTTGTTTCTCCTGTAACTGTAGATAAAATAATGACTTTAGGAGGAATTCATTTTTCGTTATTAGTAGATGTTATTTCTCTTATAGAAATTTTGAATAAATTTCATACAAGTGAATTACAACCAATATATCGATTAGCACTTTCTATCTTATTTTCTGGATCTAAATATTTGGATTTTCAAATTCCTGAGTTACTCAACCTAAGAGATGGAATATTAAGTAAAAATACTTTTGAGATTCGTCCAGTTTCTGGATGGCAATCTGCAACGTATCTGCTGGCTTTTCTTCTTATCACAAAAATATTGAAAAATTCTACTGAGTCTGTTTACCCTATGAGAACTAATGAAATCAAATCTCTAGGTGATTCCCTTTTAATTTCAGGATATATTGAGAAAATTCCCCAACCTAAAAATTTTATTATTCAAGCAATTCCTCTTATTTTACGATTACCAGAGGAATCTAATAAGCAAATAATTCGTGTTTTAATAAGGGGAGCAGCGGAGCAACTTATTCCCACAGAAATTTTGGATTTACTAAATACTTTACTACTTATGTCTTCTGAAGAATCATCTCTTCGTTATTGGTTTGGTATTTCTACTAAAATAAGTGATGTTGATCTGTGGTGTTATGGATTTTTTGCTAGAATTGTTTTTCTAAGCGAAATTTCTTCTGATAATTATGATAATAAACTTGAAATTGATTTTATTAACTCTTCTGTACAAAAATTAAGTATAGAGTCTTCTCGAGTATCAGAAATTCTTAATATTTTAGAGGAGAAAAGTTACGTTTCACTTATGCTTCAAACTATCAGAGAATATTATTATTATCTTGCAAATAAGATTTTCTGTGATACAACACCTATAGTAGATGCTGTAGCTAATTTGGCTTTTGAGGGTAGTAAAAATTATTCTAATTTAGCTTTGAAGACTCTAGTAAGTATTGCTGCTTTTGAAAAAAATAAATTTATAGAAAGTCGTATAGATAAATGGTATAAGGAAAAACGTAAATGGAGATCTCGTCTCATTGCATTTTTTGGAAATATGATTGAATCTATGCCAGTTCAATCATATTCTTGTTTTTCTACTATGACTGAATTTCTACTACGTGCTTTAGATCCTCATAATCCCAATAAAGAAGAACGAAACTCTTGCGTAGTACCTGTAACAAATGTAATTCGTTTAGCTGTTAATTGCCTTCCTAACGTTTCTTTTCAACAACATTTACAGTATTTAGCTTTTGGTAATAGTGATGGTGTAGTTCAAGTTGTAAATATGAAAACAACAGGAATTGTCGCTTCATTTGTTTCGCATCCAGAAGCTATATTATGCGTTTCTTATAGCAGCAATACCTCAAGTCATGATATAGCTGTATTAAGTGAAAAAATGGAAACTGTAAAAATATGGCGTGCAAATCGTTCCGCAAGTGTTTTAAGTGCAATTTTAGCAGGACCTTTAATTGAATTTCGTTTAAGATTTACTGTTGATATTCCAGCCTTTGATAAATATTTATCAAAAGATTCTGAACGTTTATTATTAATTACAAAATGCAGACTTAGATGGCTTTCACCACATTGTGTTGAATTTACATCTCCTTGGCATAATAGGATCCAGCTTGCAATACAATAGACTGTAAAGTTTCTGATATGAATTTGTAAAATTTTTTTTTTTTTTTTTGATTTGAGAATAATAAATTTATTATTAAAAGATAGTTTTAAAAATCATGTTTATTTATATATATATATATATATATATATTAGGTTTATTGATTTAATTCCCCCCCCCCCCCCCCCTCATACACACCTTTTCCCTTTTTCTTTTCAATTTTTAAAAAGAAAGGTTATGTCAGACGATACTGAATTACCATGGCTAGCTCGTCTAATTAATCACATTCTTACCCCTGGATCTGCTTTATCACCTGCAGTTTGGATAGCGTTTAACGTTGTTATGGTTGCACTCTTTCTGTGTTGGTTATCGTTAGTCATAGCTATGCCAAATAATATTCATATTTGGGCTTTCGGATTCCTTGGAGCTGGTTTAACATTTTCTACAAATTGGCTTTTTAAAGAAATTTTAAGCTCTATACCTGAAAGTGAAAATACATCTCAGGGAGACATGCAGCAAGAGACAGAGTCCCATGAAAAGAAGGAATGATTTGAAATAAATAATAATTATGAATAAAAAAAAAAAGAAAGAAATAAAGAGAGAGAGAGAAAATTGAAACTGAGTTGGTGACACTGTTTATGGTAAAAAAAAAAAAAAAAAAAATTCCTACTTGTATTTTTTCTTAATTTTTTCCTTTTAAAAAAATAGCCAAATACTTGTGTTGAAATTTCTCACAGTAGTCTTTGCTATTTCTTTTTGAGATGGGTGCTACGAAACAAGTATTTGTAATTTATTTTTATCACATTTTTTAATTTCCTGAAATTATATATTTTATTTTATTTTCTCATACACATATATGTTATATATATTGTATTTCATATATTTTTTCTTTTTTTTTTTCTATTGAAAGGGTTACATGCTGCCTTCAGTAAGGAATCTTTCCAAGGCACTTTCACCTTACGCCCAGGCATTAAGGCATGTTGCTCTTAGAGGTGCAGTTGCCTTTGGGCCAAGTGCTAAAGAAATGGAATTAGAAATGTACCGAAAAGGTACACTACCCGCAGACTACCGACCACCAGTTCAGGGAAAATGGGATGATACTATTGAACGTTGGGCGTATGCATGGCAATTTCCAGCTGAGGAAGAAGAAGATGATATTGTAGGAGCTGTTGAACGTAATTCATCTGGTATGCAGGCTTTGCTAGAGTTTGGTGATAAACTTCTACGTTCACCACCGTCTATGAAACCATTTTCTGGAAGGAATTCAACCGTGTATCCTTTAATTAATAATGAATTAAATATGGAAACAAGAGAGTTATTACCGCCTACATCATCTAATTATGAAAACTTGGAACATGATGTTTGTGAAATTATATCATCCAATGATGATAATTATTATCCTCAAACTAAAATAACAGCATTAGAATTATCAGAAAAACTAAATGTTCCGGTAGCGTATATTGATGATAATTCAGAAGTAAGTAATGCAAGTAAGCATCTTGCATTAATAATGGAAGATTTAGGATTAGAATATACTGAAGATGGACTTATCGTTATTATTGCAGCTCTTTCAAAGCAGAATTATTCTTCTATTAGTCGAGCTATTTTTAATTTTGCTTGTACAGTTGGATTAGGTCCTTCTGCAGAACTGTATAAAGCCTTAATGAGGCATGCTTCTCGTCAAGGTGATGTAAATGAATCAATGGCTCTAATAGAGGAAATGAAAGAAAAAGGAATAACACCACGTATAGGTAATTGGCATGAACTCATGAGATCTTTTTACAAAGCGAAAGACTATCCAGCTGTAAGTCAAATTGTAGATAATATGAAAATGTATGCAAATATTGAACCAAATGAAGTTACTTTTGCTTTACAGTTAAAAGCTTTATCTAAAGATAATTATCAACTTAATTCCCTTGCTGAAGCTATTCAATTATTTGATCAAATGGAAAATGTTTATGGTTTTATTGCGTCACGTCCACATTATGATATAATTATGTATCATCTTAGTCAAAGTCCTAAACCTGAAATGCGAATGCGATGTGAAGAGCTTGCACACAAAATGGAACTTATGGGTATAGTATGGAACGCTAATACATATCTTAATCTTATTCGTTCTTCACAAGTTGTTGGAGATATTAATGCTGTAGAAAAATATTTATGTAAAATGCGTGATGAAGGAATAGAAGTAAATATTATGCATTTATCATGGGCTATTCAAGCACATGTACAGAGTATGATTCGAATTGATTATGTCATATTAAAAGAGAAAAATGAAAATCCTCTTCCCATATGGCTTAATCATATTGAAACTTGCTTTGGTATTTATGACTTAATTGTTCGACGTGGATGGACGATGGAATTACCTTTTGTTAATGCATTACTTCGTTTGTGTTGTCAAGTTACTATACTTTCAATAGAGCATACACCAGATGAAATAAATACAATAGGAAAATTTGAAGAACAATCTAATAAAATATGGAATCAAACATTTGATGAATGGCAACTTAAAAAAGATGTTTACAGTTATGAATGTTATATTGCACTTTTGGCACACCAACAACGGATTGATGAAGCAGAAAAACTATTTCAAGAGATGGTACTAAAAGAAGGTTTAACACCTTCCAGAAGAACATATGACTGTTTGGTTTTTATGCATTTATCATCAGGTGAAGAAGGAGGTACAGCAAGGGCACTACAATACCTAGAGGCTATGGAACGTGCTGGTATTCCAATTAGACCTTCATTTCTAAAGAAAATTGTTCGTGTGAGTAATGCCGCAGGATACAAACGAGATATGAAAAGACGTGCAAGACGAATTATGCAAGCCAGAGAAGAGTACTTTTCAAGGAAGGAAGAAGGTATAGGGTTTGAACAAGAGTCTAAACCCAAAACAAATGTAGATTCAGAAGGGAATTCTGTCCTCGTTCCCCTTCCCATTTCTGAAAATTCAACTCTTGCATGGTGGGAAAAATGGAAAAAAGAAACAATAAACAAACATGAATTATTTGACGATGAAAATCCTGATGGAACTCCAAAAGGTGAAAATTTTAATGAAAAAAATGAAGCACTTAAAAAGATGGGGATAATTTCCTTATTCCCTACCAAGGAAGACCTCCCACATCTTAACAAGCAAAAATTATTACCTATCATTCGATCACAAGAAGGAGAAATTGCTGGTAGCCTCTGGGGAATGGACGGTGGAGAGTTATCATATCCAAAAGATGGTGGAGGTCCTCAGGGTTGGGGATTGCGTCTCTGGCGTGAAAGACAAATAGTAAAAAAGGAATACAATAAAATTTTAAATGGGTCAAATTCGGTGCCTCAATTTTCATCTCTCGGAAATGCAGTAAGAACTGCTGGTGATCAGTTAGAAATTGAAGAAAGTGGTGCTCAGACACCTGGGGAGCTTTCAGACTACCGTCAATTTTCAGATCATCGTTTTGATAGTGGAGCTCTAAAGCCTCAAACGGAGATGGAACCACCTGTTCCTTTTTCAGCAGAGTTGGTTTGGCAAGGAGAAACTCGAGACAAGTTATCACCTTATAAAACTGATGAGGAGATAGCATTAGAAAGTGATAATACATTCTTCTCAGAACTCTCTAAAGAAGCTAAAGAAAAAATAAACGCCTCAGTGAAAGCTATTCAAAATAAGGAGGAAAATAGTTTAAGCATTAAGGGAAAAGGTGTAACAAGGCGATCTAAGTATGATTATTTAGAAAAATGGAGAGATATGTATCGTCAGGGTACTCTTGAGGTACCTGAAGGACCTATGCTACGTTTTGGACGAAATCCAGATGATCACAAAGAGACAATGGCTTCATTGGTGCGAGATTGGTATCAGAGAAATAAAAAAAATCCAGCAACATCTGATAACCTTCAGCGATGGGAAATTGATGCTCAAAGGGACAAAGAAGCTTCATTGTCTAAAAAGGCACTAAAAAAGCGAAGTCAATTAAGACGTTATCACAGAGGTGAATAAAAAAAAAAAAAAAAAAAAAAAGAGAGAGAGTAAAATAAATCAAGATAGTAGTGAGAAAGAAAAGAAATCCCCCCCCCCCCTTACCCTCCTTTTTTACTTTCTTTGTATGTTGTTATTAACATTATTGCTCTGCTTACTTCTTAATTCTCTCTTTAAGAACCATTAAACTAAGATGTTTTTTTTTCTGTATTTTTAAGGGGTTTTTTTTTTCTCTTTTTAGGGATGAAGAATTTTAATATGGACGATATGGATTTAGCATCTGCACTAGCATCTCTAATGGCTCGTTATCCACCAAGAAAAAGTAAAATGATTTTTAATAGTATTGTTAGTCTTTCCAAAGGAAGAGATGCGGAATCTATTCTAGACTCCATTATCAAACAAGTAAGCCCAGCGGAAGCACCCTGGGCTGTATTGGTTTGTCCTTCTGGAGTAAGATCTTTAGTCTCAGGAGCTTCTCATAGTTTTATTGCTTCTGAATATAACAGAATTGGAAATAATTATCGTTGTCCATTGTGTAATGAATATGTTTCTGATGGTAAGTTTGTTAGCTTAAATTTCAAAAATTCTGGAATTCCTCGTCAAATAGAATCTGCCGCTAATCATACCTTCGCAGAGTACGTAGATCTTTATTATGGAAAGGAATGTATAAGCTCTGTATATACTTGGAATTGCGATTCAAAGAACTATAGTAGTAACATAGGGTTTGCCTTAATGATTAAGCATCATAATAAACAGAGAGATATCACAAATACAGATGAATCTTCTTTGTATAAAAGACGTAGAGTCTGGCAAAGCGCTCATGTAGGAATTATTAATATTTTAACAGGATCTTATAAATTCCAAAGTTCATTTTATCTGGATGCTTCTGTTTCTTTGGGTTTTGAACAGAGTTCTTCAGATATTATGGCAATATTTAACGGGAGTGTCGCATCAAGGCTATTTTGTTTTGAGCGTCAGGCTACAGTTACATCTTTAGATCTGAAGGAGTTAATAGCTTCTATTGGAGAACAAATAGAATCTACTGAAAATAGTTTTCGTAGTCGTCTTCTTGAAATATATTTTGGCAAGGCACAGTTTGTTGCCCAAAATCTTCGTACAACACCTCAAAATCTTATGTCTATTGTTCTTGATAAATCCATTACGAAAAAACGTCATGAAATATTCCATGAAATAAAAGGGATTGTACAAAAGAAGGATAATTTTGATACTAATAAAAAAGATGATGTAAATTTACAGAAAGAGTTAAATGCAGTTTGCATAAATAATATCAGAGTACCTAAACAAGATGAAGGATTAGAACCAATATCTCATACAGAAGGAACTATTCTTGATGAGTGGATAAAAGTTTATGATAACCAAGGAAATCCTTACTATTACAATGAAGGAACCGGTGAAACTGCATGGGAAAAACCATCAAAAGAAATTTCTGTCCTAAATATTTTAGAAAATCTTCATTTGGCAAATTCGCCAACTAAGTATTACCGACGAATAATGAAGTACTTTAAACAGTACGACATGTCATTAAATAACAATACGTTTTTATCGTTAATGGATGATGATCAAGTGCTTGAGTTGGAAGATGGTTCAACTATAACCGCATTAGAATATCTTGTTCCTACCTACGGTGATCGACGCAAGATTCAACTTTATATTGCGCAAAGCATTAAGGGAAAAGTGTAGTTTTTTTTTTTTTGCTTTTTTTGTTTCATTAGTCCAATTCATTGTATTTTCGAGTTTTTTCCCCTACTACCATAATTAATAATATTCATAAGCTCATAGACTTCAAAATATTGCTTTTTTTTTGTCTTTTTTATTTTCCTTTTTTGCTCTATCATCTTAAAAAGACAATGGAAGCACTTCGCACTCTTATTGAAGATGTTCAGCCAGAAGTTGTGCAGTGGCGTCGTTACATTCATGAAAAT
>JASANY010000644.1:0-13895 GCA_030849755.1 Trypanosoma avium
TGGCGGGTGCCACACTTGTAGCCATAGGAGTGAACCATCTTTGGCTAAACCTGTGCATTAGAAATAATTACAGAGATAGAGAAAAGAGGGTATTGGGTGAGGGGAAAACAATAATAATAATAATAATAACAATAAGAGATTTTATCAGAAAAGAAAGAAAAGAAAAACGTGTTCATTTAAGAAATATAATATCACTTATTTGAGGAATTTTTGCCACCCATATTATTTCTTTTTTTTTTTTTTTAAGGTGAAATCGGTCGAAGTATAGGAAGATTAAAAAAAAAAAAAAAACACTATATAAATTGGTTATAGTGTTTTAATAATGTCATGTATTTTTTTTTCTTTTTTGTTTAAATAAGAGAATTGAAAGTACGCCAATTCCTCTTTTAATTCTAATTCACATTTTTTTTTTTTTTTCTTGTTGTTGTTGTTGTTGTTGTTGTTGTTGTTGTTGTTGTTGTTGTTGTTCTTGTTGTTGTTCTTGTTGTCTTTTTTGTACAGAGTTATTCGTCTTTAAAAATAACTGAAACATTAATACATATCAATACAAGATGTGTAGTATATTCTGAGCATTTAAGCGCAAGTCATTAAAAAATAGACATCCGCTCTTGTTTTTTTTTTGTTTTTTGTTTTTTGTTAATACCTTGTGGCTAAGTTTTATAATTATTGCTTCCACTACCTGATCGAAGTGAGGGTGTTGGTGATATCACTTCATGTGCAGTTAATATGGTAAATCTCAATGTATTTTGTACTTCAGCAGAGCCAGAATAATTTGGAGAATCAACATTAGTAACAGAAAAAGAATTTTCCTTCATATTAACTCCAGAACATTTATTATTATCATTAACTTGTTTATCATGATAGTTTCTATTAAAAATATGTCTAGAAACGTAAACACGCATTTTTTGTAATAAACCTGAACCTCCTCTTGAAACTATATGTGGTTGTGTAATTATAGGACTTTGTGGAATACTAGGATTTGCTGTTCCTGCAGTAGAAAGAACTGGTGAATTTTGACAACACTTATTAGAATTAGTTTTATTCTTATTTTGATTCACGGAAGAGTGTGTAGATGAAGTTGGTGCCCGTGGACCGTGAGAGCGAGGTGGTAAAATTTCCATTTCAGAATTTTCATAAGGTTGAGAATGAATTTTAGGTGATAATACACCTGAATTTGTGTCTTTATCTTTTCTTTCATGTCCAAGTTGAGGTAATCCAATCATACGACAAACTCCATTACATTTATGAGTACGAAGAAAACGACGTATTCCCTTTTTTCCAAGATTTCCACGACCATAACCTTTACCATCAAAAGTTAAAATTTGTGGATCAGTATAAATATCACCTACACCTTGAATATCAACTATCATTAATTTTTTATTACTAGCCTGATATGTAAAATGAGAAAATGCTTGTGGTGTCCATCTTGCTTCTTTAGATACATATCCATTATTATTATTGTGTTTTTTAAATTCACCTTCTAATAATGGTTCTACTGCGAATATCATAGGAGGTTGACGATTTGTTAATTCTAAAACTGCAGCAGGAACAAAATGTACAGGTTTTGGGGGTGAAAAACTATTAAATCTTCTTGCCCAATGATTAGAAATTGTATGCATTGCTACGTCATCAAAATATTGAGATTCATTAATAGAAGAACGAATATAACGTTTTGCTACCATTCTACAATTTAATCTATTAAGATCTATTATATAATATGAAGCTCGCATATTACCATGAGCGAAAGGTGTTGGAAAAATAACTATTGAAGTTTGCATAGTAATCCAACTACCTACAGAAGTATTCCATTCATAAACTACAGTTGGTTCAGCATAAGAATCCAGAGATGATCTAAAATTAAGTCGGTAATGAATATCAGCAAAAGCAGCAAATGAAGGTGCTTCTAAACATCCCACTTTTAAAGGAATAATTGCAGGATCTAAAGTTACAGAACTAAAACTAGAGCTACTTCTACTTCTTTCGCTTCCACCTCTACTACTAAAACTACTACTACTATTACTTCTTTTTTTTCCTCTTTTTATTCCTATTCTTTCTCTACTTTTACTTTTACTACTATAATAGCTACTACTATTTTTTGTAGTAATTGTCGATACACTAGTAAAATCACTATTATTAGAACTAACACATTTACTACAATTACATTGATTATTTTTAAGAGGCAAGTAAATTTTTTCACGAGAATTATGAAAAGAAGAAGAAGAAGAGCAAGAATTACAAACAGTTGAATTTTTAGAATTTTTTTCTAGTTTAATTTCCGGATTAGGTACACTAGGAGTATCTGTAACTATTGGTGTTAAAAGCAAACTAGAAAGAGGAGGTATCATAGAAATATCCCTAGTAGTATTTTTTACTTTATCAGTAATATTAATATCTTCATTATGCAAATAAATTTTAGAAATTTCATTATCATTTTTTTGTAAAATAATAGAAGTACGTTGATGTGTATTTGATTTTGGAGATTCCGGTGGTATTGGACGTAACTCAACAAGTATATTAGAATTTGCAGAAGAAAAAGTTTCACGGCGTGGTCTTCCTTGGGGAGGTATTGGTACTCGTACCTTTGAAACATCTGCACTTATAGGTCGTCTAACAGGTGAATGATTTATATTTTGCTTTTGTGGAGGTTTAGGCATAATATGTAAAGGAGATATTTTTTCATTAACTGATACCGATGATTCAGTAAAATTTTCCTCATGTATACAATTTTTAGCATTATTATCAATTTTATCATTATTTTTAGAAATAATTGTAGAACTGATTAAAGCTACTTTTACTTGTTGAGTAGAATTTACTAGTTCAGTTTTATTATTATTATCATTGTTATTATTATTACTACTAAGGGGTAATTCCGATTCCTCTGCCTCTAATACGTTTATTTGTAAAGAACAAGAAGGAGTTTCTTCATAATCTTCAATAGGTAACGTAGGTGTAGTTTCTGAGGCATTCGCTTTTTCTGAAAGAGAAAGTGTCCCTTCTTCAATTTTTTCAATATTCTCGTTATAAAGCTTCTCTAATGAATTATGCGCCGTCATAATACTTTTTTCATCATTTTCTTTTTTATTATTATTATAAAATAGTGAAGATGCAGTTCTGTGTCGTTTGTGAGGGGAGCAGTGACTAAATATTGGTTCATCCCCAGCAGTTGGTGAGGTGGGGCGACCCTTTTCATTTTTAATTTTATTATTATTATTATTATTATTATTATTAATAATATTAGCAGAAGGAGTCTCTGTTGTCCCTGGTGGGGTTTTCTCAGAAGAGAAGAGAGAAGGCCCACGAGAGAGTGGAGGAGGGCCTCCCCCGCTAACCATTAGAAACTACAGCTCCCTTTTTTTTTTAGAAATATATATATATAATAAGAGAGAGAGAGAAAAAAAAAAAAGTGAATTCAAAAAAAAAAATAATAATAATAATAAAGAATTAGATTTAAAAAAAAAAAGATATCTTAAAATTTCACATATACAGATAATGTATATATCTTTTTTTTTTTTTTTTTCTAGTGTATATATGTGTGTTAAATTGAAACTTTCAAAGTTTAATAAATTAGACAATATCAGGAAAAAAAAATAATTCATCACTTGACTCACCTTGAGCTACATTGCTTTTTGTTTCACGTTTACCTAGTACACTTGTAAAACATAATTTGTCTAAGCACTTTCCAATACAAAGACAAGCACTAAAAACTTCTATTTGTGCTTCCCACTCTGTAACATCTGCCAATAAAAATGTAGATCTTCCTTTTTGGTTTTCAATCCAGTTATTTCCTGAAATATTTAATAGAGGTGGAATAGGAACTACAATTTTATAAAGTTTTTGGCCAACTACATATTCTTTTGATGAGAAATTAGTATCAGTATAATTACCACTTAATCCATCTTTCTTAGTTTCCCACATTTCTGTATTGAAATGTCTTTGTGTAATATTTAGGTGTTCTAATGATTCATCTACAGTAAGACCACCAGACTTTTGCAAAATACTTTGTATATATGAAGTAATCGCACTTCTTAATGATAACATTAAACGTAATTTAAATGAATTTAAAGAAGAAAAACTTTCTTTTTTTAATTTATCAAGTTTATAATCTAAAAAACTTATTAAATAAGCTTCAGCCATACCACCTGCAGGCATTATATTATTAATAGGTAATGGTAAACAAATAATATTTATTAAGTGATGTAATTGTCTTATAAAAAGTTTTTCTAAAAGTTTACATTCAGTAAGACATCGACCTCCAAAAATAATACTAACAATACCATATGGAATTCCTTTTAAAATATCTTTTTCATTATTATTTAATGATTCAAATGCTAAAATAAAATATTTTAACTCTTCTTTACCATGACGTTTATAAAAATCATGTGAAAGAAGTGATTTAACTCTTAAAAATCCAGTAACAGATTTTATAGAAATAGAATCTAATGATTTTGGTAATATACGAAAATTTAATGCTAATTGATTCATTATATCTTGACCAACTGAAGTTACAATTAAAACTATTCTTTTATTATTTCCCCATGTTTCCATAAGATTTAAAACATCTTTATTTACATGACTTTTTACTAATATAATTACTAATCCTTCATTAATATTTTCTACCATATCTTTTAAACGGTTAAAACCCATATTATCTCTTGATATATTTTTGTCAGGAAATTGTGAAAATAATAAGAGTAAATCAATACGATTAATATCATTTTGCAATAATTTTTCAAGAAAATTTATAGGAGAAATTAAACATGTACCTATTAAAGAATCCGAACTTTTCCTAGTACGTATTGTAGCTATTAATGCTATTCCTGGAATTACATATCCTTCGCCTCCACCAGTAGTTAACCATTCATCATTATTACTTATTACTTTATAAAAAAATTGATCTGCTAAAGAATGAAGATATGTTAACTTACTTTTTTCTAAATTTATTGAATTAAATACATCAAACTCTTTTAAAGAATGATGTGGAAGATGAGGAGTAGCAGAAGCAGCAACAATAAGATGTGAATAAATAGCTAAAAAACAATTTACTGCCATTTTACCAGCTTTATACCACCATGAAAGAGGATCATAGGCAAAAACTCTTTGAAGATACTCTAAAAGAACTTGAGGTGAAAGATAAAATCCTTTATTATTTTTATCTTCATCATTTATATTTTCCACTATATTACTAGAAGAAGAAACTTCTGCTAATACTTCTTTAGGATCCATAGGATATCCTTTAGTAGTTAATTCTTTTACAAATTCATTCATAAAATTCCAACAAAAATTTTTATCAAAAGATTCTTCTATATTTTCTTTTTTATTACAAAATAAAGAAGAAATATCTTCTGTTTCTATATATGTAATTCCACCCATAGTTGTTACTGTACTTCTCTCAATTTCTAAAGCTTCTCTTGATAAAATATGATAAGTATAAAGTATTATATAATTAATAAAGTTAACACGACACATAGGACCGGTAGATCTTTCATGTATTATATTAAATTCTCTAAGTATATTACAAAGAATTTCCATTCCATCTTCTGTTGTACAATAAATATTTTCAAGAAGCTGTTGAGCGTCAAACGCAATATCAAAAGTAGAATTCTGTAATGGTGATTCAATAAATTTTATAACTGTATGACTAGGATGAGTAACATAGGCCTCTATTAAATGTAAAAGCTTATGAGCAGCGGCTTCCATTAAATATATTATTATTTTTTTTTTTTTTCAATTAAATTCATATCAATATTTGAAATCACTTTCTTGTCGTTATGTTTAAATAAACATAAAAATTACAAGAAAAAAAAAAAAAAAAATAGAAAGCAAAAATTATTATTATTATTATTTTTTTTTTTTTCCTTTTCTCCCCCTTCGCATTTTTTACTTGGGGTACCCAAAATGTACAAAAAGACAGCTGCATTTTTTTTTTTTTTTGATCCAGTTTTGAATGCTATTTAATTATTTTATTATGTATACTTGTAAAAAAATATTTTTTTTTTTTAATTTCCTTAAAACCATAAAAATTATACCATATCTTTAAAAGGAACTTCAAGAGCAGAAATACCATAATATACCAAATCAGTTAATACCTGTGTTGAAACCGAAGCATTTGTTATCACTTCATTACTTGGGAAAAACATTGGTTTATATTCTTCATTATCTTTTCCTTTTTCTTCTTTTCCTTCTTCTCCTGAAAGAGAGAGTGTATTTCCAACATTATTAGGAACCAAATTAAGTGATCGATCTACTCCAGAAGAAAGTAAACTTTCACGAGTTTCCCACAATCGAAGCACCTCTGAAGCTGTTGGGGCCGCACATATATCAAAAACAGATACCTCTTCAGGTAATTTCATATTATCTTCTGTATTATTATTATTATTATTATTATTATTATTATTATTATTTGTAGTTTTAGGACGCTCCGTTGTTACTCTATCAAGAGCAATACCATGGGCGTTAGGAAGTTGCAGGGTCCATGGTTGTAGCCAAGTTGATATTAATGGATTATTAGTAAGTTTATTAGACCCATGATGACTACCTCCAGCTACCCCTCTATTACGTCCTAATTTATTTTGTGAAGAGGAGGATAATCCTACTAAAGAAGAAGAAGAAGAAGTAGGAGGAAGTTGTGAAGTTGATAACAATTCAGAATCCCATCCATTAATACCTAACGAGGGGGATGTTTCCATTTGTTTTTGTGTTGGACTTCTTTTTTCTGGGATTCGCTGCTTTACATTATCACTTCTCCCACGTTTTGTATTCACCCGTTTAGAGTCTGTAGATTTTAATTGTGATTTATTATTATTATTATTACTATTAGCAGAGGCGGCAGCAGATTGAACAGCTGACATTCCTACATGTTCCAAGTACTGTGCCCCAAGAGTAGTAGTTTGGGAGGCCACAAATGATACAATTTCTTTAATAAAATCTGTTGTTGTAATACCTTTTATCCTATATTCAGAATTATCATAATTTTCAACACAACCATCTTTTTTTTCGAGTTCATATACAGCTTCTTCTAAATCTGAAATACCTACTAATGCGGAGCGGCAAAATTCAGAAAATTGAGCATTAAATTTTCTCTGTGAATCTGTTCCTTTAACAACACTACGTGCCGATTGTACAACAGTTTGAAGTAATGAGTTAATAGAAGCTAATTTAGGGCTTGTCGATTCTTGAATAGCCCGAATAACACGACTATTACTATTTCCACTACCACATCCTTCTGTTTCCCCAATACTATTATCAACATTATTACTACGTATACCTTTTAGGCGTTGTGGGGGCATTTTAAGTCTAAAATAATTCCAAAACTGTTTTTTTTTTTTTTTTTTTTCTTAATAAGAAATTGTTCTGTAGACCTAGTCAATAAAATAATAATAAAAAAAAAAAAATACAAAAAAGATTGTTGAAATATTATGTTAATTACTGATTTCAATGCACCATTTTAATTAATAATAATAAAAGAAAATAGTTGCATCCCCCAAAAAATAAGAGGAGCAGGATGCCAATAAGATTCTGATATTAATTAATCGATAAATAAATAAATATATATATATATATATATTACAGATAAACTATAACCTTGAAAAATACCATAAAATCAAACAAAACAATTAATAATAATAATATATAAATATACAAAGAAAAAATATATGAGTCCTTTGACCTTAATGTCATAATTAATATATATATATATATTTTTTTTTTAAATAAATAAATAGCAAAATTGAGGTGGAAGAATTTGAAAGAATATATATTTAACTATTGAAAAAAATTATTTCTAATTTTGTAGAGATTTTCTATTGTCTTATGAAAATTTTTTTCTCTTGAAATATGTTCAAGTTTTAATTTTTCTTTAATTATTTTCAAATCTTGTGAAATTTCTTTTATAGCACTTTCTCTCTTAAATTCTTTTATATTTACTGAGTTAATATATGGTGTTAATGTTTCTCTTAATGTATTCGATGCTGTAGTATTATTCCCTCCTGAAAATAGATCTATACATGGTTTTAAAGACCCAAAATTTTCTTTTATTTTGTCTTGTAGAAAATTTATCTGCCTTTTATTTTCTTGTAAATATTTAGATTCTTCACACTCTCGCTGAGTAGTTTCTTCTTCTATCATATCAGCCATATCCTGTAAAAGTCGAAGTGAATTCTTACAAACAATCTCACTATTCTTATCATCTTTTAAACGATTCTCCGAAAGATCAGAAAATGTTTTTTCTATTTTATTATTCAATAATTCTAAAGAATTAAAAATTTGATTAAAGTGTTTCGTATAATTATTAGAAATATTTTTTTCCATATTAATTAATTTTTTATCCCATTTTTGAGATAATTCTATGTCTTGTTCAGCACGCCTTTTTGACTCCGATTTTAATAAAAACTCCAAATTTTTGCATGATGAGAAATTTTCTAGAGAATTGGCAAGTATAGAAACTCTGGTAAATAAACTATTATTCTCCTTAAGAGAAATTCTATCATAATGTATTCTTGCTAAATTTAACTTTTCTAGAGAGCGATCACAATCATTCATATTTTTAATTACTATTAAATCTCTTTTTTTTTTTTTTAAGTAAAAGAATAGAATAAAAAAAATAAAAATAATAGTAATAAAAGAACGTCTAAAGATGCTGTAAAAACAGAAGAAATACAAATAAACAAAGAAATTCTTGGCTTGCAATGAGCACTCCCTTTTAAAGAATATTTCATCAAAACAATAAAAACAAAAAAAAAAAAAAAAAAATCTTATGTTTTATTATTGATCTCCCTATACGCCAATAATATTTCTCAAATGACGTCGAGCTTCTTGTTGTGCATTTATATCCAAGCGATAAAAAATCCATTGTCTTACAATACAATAACATAAGAAAACTGCTTCTAATCCCCATAAAGAAAGTACTATAATTACAGGTATAACAAGAAATTTATTTTTAGTTTCAGAGATATCAATTGCAAGATCTATTCCACATGCACCATAATTACTACGCCCAACAAACATAAAAATACTAAACGCTAATGCAACTATTAAACCTATTAAACTAAGTATATGCTTTGTATTTCGTCCAGTAGAGCAAGCACAATATATCTGCCAATACCATATAATAAAACTAAGAGGCATTCCTATTAAGTACACAACTGCCAAAACATTACTTTGTGCAATTTTAAATCTTTTTTCTGCTCCTGCTCTATAAGGAGCAGAAACAACACCAATAGCTATAGTCATATTTATAATAATCAATATACATGTAACAATCCAATTTAAAAAATTTAGTTTTACAAAACTTCTTCTTGGTTCTGGTACAACCTCAAAATCGTGATGTACAAATGGTTTAATACATAAAAATTTGGGAGGAAAATTTGGAGCTAAATTTGCCTCATTTGTTGCTTGTTCACGATTTGTTACTTGAACTTCAAGAGCATTTAAACGTCTTTCTTCTGCAATAGCATTTGCCCATCTCTCTTCAAGTAAAACTCTTTCTTTTTCTGCTGGAGTTAAACCTTTAGTACTTTTCTTGTTTAAACCTAAAACCTCTTTAGCAACATTTAATTTATTTTTCTTTTTACTACTATCTTTTTTTTCTTTTTCATTACTAACTTTACCACCTGAAGAAAATTTGTAATCCATTTCATTACCAGAAGCATTAGAATTATCAGGAGCAAATGCAGAAGCTTGAAGAGGAACTTGTAATTCTGTTTCTCCCTCATAAGTATTTTGACGATTTTCAGCAGGGCTTTCTCTTTCTCCATCATCTGAATATTCTCTTACATCTTCTAAATGAGTTGGGCTCTCTGGTAGTTGAGATGTGTTTGCAGGCGCACTGGTGTTTTCACTTGTATTTCCAAAATTATATTTTTTTGGGATCTTACCTTTACAAATTCAAAAATAAAAAAAAAAAAAATTAAAAAATTATTTTTTTTTAATTAAAAAAAAAAAAAAAAAAAAAAAAAAAAAAAAACAATACAATTAAACAGAAAAAAATATATATATAATTTTAACAAAAGGTCAAGAAAAAAAAAAAAAAGAAAAAAAAACAAGATAAAAAACCACAAATTTACGCATATTTCCACATACATAATTCTTTGAAAGAAATTAAATATAATAAAGTGATCGATTATTATCTCTCACAAAAAGACATATATATATATTTTTTTTCCTCTTTTTTTTTTTTTTTTTCGTGGGAACAGAATACATTTTCTTTGAGATAAAAAGAGTGTAGAGCAAGATTACAAAAAAAAAAAAAAAAAAAGGGGGAGGAGTAAAAATACAACGTCAGTCGAAGGATCAACAAAGGAAAAAAAAAAAAAAGAAACTCTTTATTTCAGCCTTTTTTTTTCTTATTTTTCATTTTTTTACTCTATATAACTTCCAATTACAATAAAGTTGTAACAGACCTCTTCTTATTCTTACTCTACATTTTCTTTATTGTTGTTGTTGTTGTTATTATTTTTTTTTTTTTCCCTTATTTTGTTTCGCATTGCGTTCCCTCCTTTTATTTAATTATTTATTTTTTTTTTCGTTTCTTAGCGGTTTTACTTTATTTGCCAAAAATTTTCCACCCTTTTCTTCTTCTTTTTCTTCTATCAACTTCGCACAGTAATTCCCACATAACTAAAAGATCATGCTACTATTCCTTAATTTTGCCCTATTTCTCCTCATAGTACACGCCAAAGAAGTGTGGAAAAAATGCATTTTTTTTTTTTTTTTTTTTCATATTTCTTTTTTTTTTTGCTTACTGCAGATCGAATAACCCAGATTTTTTTTTCTTTTTTTTTTCTTTCTATACTTGTATCAAAAGCAGTCTACATTACTTTATCTCAACCAGACTTAAAAAGAAGAATCGCAACTTGTCCAAAATAAAAATAGAGAAAATTGTGAGTCTCATGTGTTACATAGCTGCCAAAGTTACGACCGACAATGCAATGCCATGTAGGCTGATACTTTTTGTCAAATTCCTTCTTAATATAGGCTGCAATATCCTTTTCAATGTTAAATTTTTCCATGGCTTGGAGTGTAACTTCAATAGCATCAGCCTGCATGTCCTCAGGCATATCAGCATTCTTAATAACGGCCTTACGATCAGCAGACATTTTTCTTATCTTTTTTTTTTTTTTTAATACTTATGGAAAAAAATCGATTACAATTACCTTTTTTAAAAAATTGATAGATAACTTGATATCTATGAGAATATAATGTAAATTGGCAAAAAAAAAAAAAAAAAAACAATAAAATGAAGGGAAAATAATAAAATGTTTACACAAAGGTGTAAAAGAAACCCCCCAAAAAAAACAAAACAAAAAAAAATAATAACATAAAATTTCTCAAAATAAAAAAAAAATAATAATAATAATAACTTTTTTTTTTGATGTTTCATAGAGAACAAGTCAAACAGAGTTCCTTTTTTTTTTTTTTTTTTAATATAAGTTCGCCTAAAAACTACAAAAATAAAAAATACATTTTATTCAGGCTGAGCAAAGTGCAGATCAAGTCAATAATAGTAATAATAAAAACGAAACCCCAAAAGTAAAAAAAAAAAAAAAGGCTTTCGCTTTTTCTTCCACATTGAATCATAAAGTACCATAAAAAAAAATCCTTCTTGAGTCAATAAGTAAGAAAAAAACAAAAAAAAAAAAACTCATGTACAGCTTCAATATATCTTCAACTCTTCCCTAATTAGCTAAAAAAAAAAAAAATGATACAAAACATCTAAAGTTCATAACAGGAAAAAAACAAAACAAAACAATGAAGCGTTCACATAATAAAATTATCTTTTATGGTGAATTTAAATTTTGTGGTGCAGTAGAGTGTCCTTTCGTTTTACTTTTTTCACCTTTTTCATTTTGTTTTTTTTTTAATAACTTCTTTTGTGCAGAGGAATTATCAACATTAGCACAAGAAAGTTCAAAATTATTTGATACAGTTTTAGATTTTCTTGTAGGCTGTTTTTCAACAACAACACGTTCTGGTCGCTGAAATCTTTTCTTCCAATTAGCTTCTTCCTCCTTTAATTTTTCAATTTCTTTTCGCTTATTATTTTCTGGAGGTGTAAATACTACAGAATCTCGAGAACCATAAAATAAATCATGATATCTTCCAGGCATAGGATATTTTTTCTGATTTTCGGCATCATGTCGTTGTTTATTAAAGGGCATAGGTAAAGGAATATTAGGATCAACATAAATTCTTGAATTAGAATTATAATCAATACGATTTTTTCTTTCATCATTATTAATTTTTACTACTGTATCAATTTTTGATTCAACAGCTCCTCTAAATTCTTTACGAACAATTTTCATTCGTTCCCAATCTTTTTTAAGATATTCAGGTATTCCAGAAAAAATATATTCTTCCTCTCGTTCAATATCATTTAATAATTCTTCCATATCAATACCCAAAGAAAGAATTTCAGGTTGACACAATGATTCGACTGCTCGAGACACAAAAGCTGAAGAATCATAAATTCGTGAAATTTCTTTTTTAAATTCATTTGAATATGATGCTTCTTGGGATTGTGTAAGACTTCGCCGCGTTGGGTACATTTCAACTGCATTATCTGATAAAGCGGCAAGAGTATCACCTTGATAATCAACACGCTCTGATGAATCCCGTGTATCCATATTATTATTACTTATTATTATAAATATTTTACTTTTTTTTGGGGGGTTCGTTTCTTTTTCGCCCTCCAGCAAATTAAAAAGAGGAAAAAAAAAAAAATAAAACAAAAAAAAAATATATATATGTTAAAGAAAAGAAATTTATATATTTTTACAAAACAAAGAAAAAAAAACCCCCGACAGACCATATGGACTCAGAAAAAGGGCATTTTTTTCTAATATTAAAAATATATATATATATATTTTTTTTTTCTAATGGTTTTTATCTGCATCCTGACTAAAAGAAGAGATAAAGAAAATACATTGATTCACAAACAAAAAGAAAAAAAAAACAAATCGCATACCACGGCGGAATAGCCCGCACCACCCGCGGGACTTCAGACCGGGATCCCGAAGTTGTGGGCAACAAAAAAAAAACAAAAACCCCGCGGGTTGCCGACGACCAAAAAAGCAACGCAGGGGGCCGGCATCACGAGCAAAGACGGGGCGGGGCCGACCTCGCCGACTCCCCCAAACCCCCCCCCCACCCCTGCGCGGCCCGCGCCAACTGTTCTTTTATTTTATCGGCCGGCGTTGTCCTCCGTGGGGGCGGGCGGGGGGCAGTGGGGCGCGACTTTCTTCCTTTTTTTTTTTTATTCGTTTTCGCTCACTTAATTATGGTGGTTTTTTGTTTTTCTTCATTTTAAAGCATGGGAATAAAGATAGAATGGCTGGTGCGAAAATTTATTTTATTTTATTCCGTAGCGGTTTTTTATATAATTACATAACCCACGGTTCCAGAAATATCATTAGCATTGATATTTCTTTTTTTTTTTTTTGTTGTTGTTCTTGTTGGTGTTATTATCGACCTTTTTTTATATTTTTGCCATGGGTTTACAATATATATATTTAATACCAAAAATTTTCAAAGACAAAAGGGTTTGTATGTATTAACTATGAACTTTCCCTGTGCTTATTTTTTTAATTTCCTTTTTTTTTTTATGAAGTACAATGAAACCATATATATTTATATATATATATTTTATATATAAACATTTGCTTTTCATATGGATTTCATTGTTGTGTTTTGGGGATTCTATATATATATATATATTGTGTACAGATGTTATTATTATTATTATTATTATTCTAAAAATATGTCTATGGATTTCTTTTTTAACATTGATTCTTTTTATATTAAAAGCATAATATTTTTTTCGCCGTAATGTCTGATGATGAGGGAAACTTTGCCGCCCACGGTGGTGAGCAGGTCGGTTCTTTGACCTATCCAATGCAAGC
>JASANY010000645.1:0-12500 GCA_030849755.1 Trypanosoma avium
TAGAAATAAAAAAAAATAGGCTAAAAAGGATATGTTGAATAAAAAATCGTGAAATTACAGCATTAATCCCACATATAAGAAGAAAAATCACCACATTACTTTCTATAAAAAAAAAAATCAAAAAAACGTTTTACAAAATATTTCTTACAATTCAGAGCCTAATGACCAAAAAAACAAAAACAACAGGTGGAAAATCCTTTTAAAGGCTAAAATATTAAATAGTAAGTTTAAAAAAAACCACATAAAAAACAAATAATGTATAGGAAAATATAATATTAACCCCTAGAAAAAAAAAAAAATTCCTTTTTACAAAAAAAAAAAAAAAGCAAACAGAATTACATCCAGAAACAACACATTTCTCCATTAATCTAAATTATTCAAAGTAAATATATTAATTTAACAACTAAAAATAATATATTTGCGTTTATGCCTAAAAGGCCTTGAAGAAGTCAAATTCTTTTTCTTATAACGATTCATTAACCCAATAAACTCTTTATCATTCGTATCATGAATTACAACAGACCACCTATTCGCTGAACGATTTTGTCCATGACGAAGATTATGAAAACGACATAATTTTTCTTTAACATATATTACAGGTGGTGAATGTATTTCATATAAAACGCGCCCCACCATTACATCCTCAGCATACATATTAAAAGAAAGAAATTCAAATTCACGTTCTTTACTATAAGGTAAATGTACAAGATATTGAAGAGGTTTATAAGAAGCAAGAAACTCTGCTAAATCTCTTGAAAGTGTGTAGCAAATTCCTAAAGCAAAAATAAAAGTAATATTACGGTTCTCTCTTACGAAAAATTGTTTATATAACCTTCCCCAATATATTCTTTCACGAGGAAGTGATTTTAAATCAGCAAGATATTGAGGAACACGAATAAATACATCATCATCAGCTTTTGCAATATATTTAGCAGTAGGAAATAAAGAAACAGCTAACTCATACCAAAAATATACTTTTTTACTTAATCCTATTTCTGCCTCTATTCCCCAGTTTGAAAAAGCTCCTATAGTTTTATTAGTAGAAGATTTACCCTCATTCATATTTAGAGTTATTATATCATTCCATTNAAAGTAATATAAAGGTTCTCTTTCATAAGAGTTGTATTATAACTACTTCCTCAATATATTATTTCACGAGGTAAAATTCTTTGAAGATATCTTCTTCTTCGTCTTACACTTATATCAATTGAAGGAATACCAAAAACAACTAAATAATTAGTTTCATTCCAATTTTGAAGAGTATTTGTTTAAATATAATGTAAAGATTTATTATTTAATAATCTCTATTTTATTCCTTAATTTAGTAGTGGATACTCGTGAAGAAAGATGTTTTGATTAAAGTATTATAGTAACAAAGCATCATAATGTTTTTAATTTATTTTTTTTTTGTTGACTTTTTATCTATAGCCCTTTTTAGTAAAAAAAATCAAAAAAAAAAAGGAATATGAAGTACAATGTTTATTTTTAAAAGTAAGAAGAAAAAAACCAATAAAATTCTCTGAAAAAATAAATTAGTGTATTATGGTAAAATTCTAAAGCAATTTTTTTTTTTTATAAATTAAAAAAGTTTTCATTAATCAGACTTAAATTATATATGTATTTTAAAAATATCTTTTTTTTTTTTTTTTTTTTTTTTTTAATCGGGTAGCTTATCATTCTGAATCATTTGAAATATATAAAAATAACAATAACAATAACAGAGAGAGAGAGAAAATACGCTTATCGAAATGCTATAATACAAACATTTTCTTCAGTAATACTTCTTTCAGTATACTCACACAAATATGCATATTTAAATCCATTTTGTTTTAAATATTCTAAACGAATAGCATCAATAACTCTTTTACAACAAATACCTGTTATTCGTTTTTCTTCACTTATATTATTTCCACTAACAGCCCAAGAAGACATAGAGGCAATAGCTGCAAATTCTAAATTAGAAATTGTATAATTAGTTTCAGGAAGTTGTAAAGATAAAGGTTGTTTATTATTTTCATTATTTTCTACTTTATAATTATTAGAAAAAAAAGAATCATTTAAAAGAGGATTAATATGTTGTAATTCACATCGTTGATGACAACATGTAGCTAATACTACACCAACAACAGATAAATGACTATTATTATTATTATTATTATTAAATTCAGATCCTGTAATACATGAAAGTGCAAAATCAGTGCAAGCACCACAGAGATGTTTACCAAGAGCTATCCATGACTCTTTTGAAGATAATACATTATTATTATTACTATTATCTTCATTAAGAACAGTATAAGAATTATTCTCATTATTACTATCATTATCTAAATCTTCTCTTGGCCTCTTACGAAGAGAAGAATCAATTAATGCTTTCATTAAATCAAGATCTTTTATATTTATACGAAGTCGAATTAAAGGTAATTTTGTTCGACGAACACTTGCATCTCCTTTACGTCTAAATGTATCCATATCCACTACTACAAGTTTAGGTAGAGGAATTAATTCATTATTATTATTATTATTATTATTATTATTATTTCGTTCTTTCATATCAATAGAAGTTATAAGTGAAGATGACATTAATGCCTCTTGTAATGCTAAAGAAAGTCCACCCTTACCAGCACCAAATTCTACAAATCCTGAAATTCTTATGTTATTATTATTATTATTATTATTATTATTAACTTTTTGTTTTTCAAAATATCCTTCTATAACTTTATCTACACATCGAATAAGTGCTCGATGTTGTGGGCCATGCTTTGCAGACTTTTGTCGAGAAGTTTCAATATTTTTCTCTTCCTCTCCATTATTATTATTAGAAAATTCTTCAGATAATAAAATCATTTTCGGACGAATGTTAGAAAAATAACATTCTCGTACACGATTAATAAGTTGATTTAAAGAAATTTCATCTAAATGATGATGTGTTAAACGTTCATTATTGCTTTTATTATTATCATTTGTATTATTATTATTATAATTATTATTATTCATACAATATATTTTCCCACGATACGCGTGTTTATTTTCACTAAAATATGAAAGTTTTGATGAAATAAATCGTAAATCAGGGCAAACTGTTATATGATGTTGTAGCCTAGAAATATATATTGTATGATTTGGATTAATAGGACAAGGTACACGTTCTAATAATTTAATTTTCTTTTCATTTTCTTTATTATTATTATTATTATTATTATTATTTAATTTCTCTTCTTTTTTTTCATTTTCTTCTTTTATTATATTAGAATTCATATCATGTGTGGGACAAAAACAACTTCCTTTTCGCTTTTCACTTCGACAAAATCTTTTTTTTATTTTTAAATAAAAATCACAGAGATGTAATTCTGGATTTATATGTGGTGATGTAGAGTGGGTCATTTATTTATTTATTGTTATTTTATTTATTTCTCTATTATTACCTAAGAAAAGAAGAAAAAAAAAAAAACTATTTTGGGGAAAGAAAAAAATACGAAAGTGAAAAAAAGAAAAAAATCTATATTATTTAAAAAAGGTATCATTATAAATAGATAAATAATACAATATATATATATATATATATATGAGATTACATTATGTGAACTTTTTACAATTAAACATCATACTCAGTAATGAGAATAAAAAAAAAAAAAATTGGAGTATCTGGTTGTAAATAATATATATATATATATATATATATTTCTTTTTTTTTTTCTATACATTAAATTTAAATATATATTTTTTTCTTAGTTTTAAAATTATTTATGGTGCATAATAAGGAACAGCTCACAAAAAAATACATAATAAAGAAAAAGTTTCCAAAAAAAAAAAAAAAAAAAACAAGCACACAAAAAAAAAAAAAAATACAACTTTTTCTATTCACCTAAAACAGTTATAAAACTGTTTTATAATGATAATAAAAAAAAACATTGTTAGCAAAAACAACACGTACAATGTATAATAATAAACAGTAAATAGAATAAAGAGTGAAATTACAAATAGTTTTTAATCCCATTATTATTATTATTATTATTATTATTTATTTTTTTTTTTTTACTTCTCTCTTTTTTTTTGTAACCAGATAAATAATAAAGAGATGATAACAATTACACTAACAACAACAAAAAAAAAACATCTTTCCTTAATAATATTCTCAACCACAACGAAAAAATTTAGAAATTACATGGATTTTTTTTACATTTATATATTTATTCATTATTATTATTATTGTTATTATTATTATTATTATTTATTTATTTAAACTTCAGATCGCATTTGAAGACGTGGTACTGAAGTAATTGTATTATTATTATTATTATTATTATTAAATTCCCAAAATGGATTAGGTGCAATAGGCACTGTACACGTTGGAGGAATTATTTGCAAATACTTTGGCTTATGTCGTTGTGAATTTTGAATATTATTTAATTCTGTTAATAATGGTGGGGCGGCTGTAGCTTTCATTATTCCCCACGCATAAATATATCTCCAACGTAATTTGGGTTTCATTACATCACATATAAGTTGACTTAAAGTAAAAGATTCTTCTATTATTTGTAAACGTTCTATTTCTTCTTGATGATTCATTAAAATAAAAGATATATTATTAAATTCCTCTTGTTCTATTGAAAGACGTGTGGTGGATTCTTGGTAAATAAATTCACCTCGGGCTCTATCCTGTTTAAAGGTGTTTTTATTATTATTATTATTATTATTATTATTATTATTATTATTTTCTTCTTCTTCTTGAGTTGCAAATCCATGTTTTTGAAGCATCATAATTCCAGATATTTCTAATTCTGCTTTAGCTTTTAAAGAGGAAAATCCTTGAAACCATTTTTGAATTAAAATACGTCGGGCGTATGTTTCACCTTCTTCTAGTGGTGTAAATATATTTAAACTACTTACATTAGAAGAGAGAAATTCATTATTTTCATTATCATTATTATTATTTATATTATTGTTTGTAGAGGGTAATATTGTTTCTCCATTCATTTTATTATCTTCTTGCATGATTTATTTATTTGTATATTTATATATATATATATATTTGTTTCCTTTTTTTTTTTTTTAGGAGTAGGAGAAATAGAGGAATATTACCTTGTTCTTATTTATATGTTTTGTGAGGAGATGTAAATAAAATAAAAGGAATAAATAAAGAAAGAGATTAAAAAAAAAAAAAAAAACATAATTAAAAATATATATATAAATATACATATATGGGATTATGATACAATTATTTAAAAAAAAAAATAATAATAATACTATCAAAATAATTAACTAGTTAAAAACTCTATTTAGATAATGTCAATTTAATATAATAATAAATAATAAATAAATAATAATAGTAGTGGAAAAAAAAAAAAAAAAAAAAACTAATAATTATCCTATTTTTTTTTTTTTAATTTCTTTTATTCATTATATTGAGATAAATCTAAGCGTACTTCTTGTCCAATAATAGATGAATTTGATGCATTTACAACTCGAGTTAATATCACTTTATCATTTTCCTCAAATATCACAGGTGCAAACATATATTCTCCAAATCCATCAAATCGAAGTATATAATTATGATATTTCCAAGTTGAATGCCGATGAGCAATTGTTATTAATGAAATTCCTAAATATCGACACATATTATATAATCTTTCTTCTATTTCAATATCCATTTGACTACTACACTCATCTAAAATTGCAAATCGTGGCTTGTGAAAAAATAATCGCGCCATCGCAAGTTTTTGCTTTTCACCCATTGAAAGAATATCATTTGAGGAAAATATAATTGACGAATCCCACGTTATATTTGGTTTTAAAAATATATCATCTAACATAGCCATTTCAAGACAATTTAATAATATCGATTCACTCACACCAATATCATTACTTTTTAATGGATACGTAATTTGATCTCGTAAACTTCCACTAGACATATAAGGTCTTTGTGGGAGAAAATATATTTGATCATTTCGTGGTTTTATTATTTTTCCAGATTTAATTTTCCATATTTCTCCTAAATATCGAATTAAGGAAGTTTTCCCACATCCATTAGGTCCAATGATAAGTAAATTCATACCAGGACGAACATAAAAAGATAATTCTTTGCATAATATTTTTCCTGTAGGTAATATAAGTGGAACTCGATCAAATTCTATATATTCACCTCGTATGATTTCACCTATATTATTATTATTATTATTATTATTATTATTATTACTATTGATAGATTTAGAGATTGCTTCTTGAAGTGTATACACACGATGTGTTAAGGCACGTACAATAAAAAATGTTTTAATATTTCCAAGTAATTGACCTACAGCAAATGCAAGATTACGAAACATATAAGTTGATTCCACAAAAACACCTGTTAAATCTTCTGTTGACATATTTTTATTTTCTGAAGAAAATACTGCAGCACCACATACAATATATCCTAATATAGTAGAGCCATATTTAATAAAAAATGTTTCAAAAAGTCCATATAAACCTCTTATATAAGCTGAATATTTTCCATGTTGTATAATAGAATTTAAAATATTTTTCATTAATTTAAAATGAAATGTTTGCCCTTGTGTCATAACAATTTCCTCTGTAAATGGTATTAAACGTTGATGTGAAGTTACAAGAGTTCCTTCTCTTTTTGTAAATTCATTTATAATATATTCCATATCTGGTGAAATTAAATATGAAATAGTTGCAAATCCAGTATAATAAAACATTACAAGTGCTGGACTTTTACCTCCACCAAGTTTCCCTACACGAAGAGAGAAAATAATAATATCAATAATAGGTTTAAATAAAGAAGTATACATATTTGTAACAGAATTTGACCAACGTTCAATATCACGTGTTATTCGTTGATCAACTTCTTTAATATTATTATTATTATCATTAGCGCTAGCTAAAGAGAAAAAAACGTTATTATTAAGATAATTTTTATGAAAGTAATTTCCAAGATTTAATTGCATTTGTAATGCTAACATTTGCAGAAAATAATTCATAGAACTATTTGTAATTACAGTTGGAATACACCATAGCATAAATAGTATAACAGATTTAAACATTTTATTAAGATCACATAAAAGTAAAATTTTACTTAATTTTCCACTCATTACAGAAATACGTAGAGAAAGATAAGTTCTTAAAAGTAATAATACTGAAATAATAAAAAGCATACGACTTTCTTTTAAACGATGTAATGGCATCGCAATACGAAGAAGAAACATAAATTTACGAAAAGTAGAAGTAGAAGATATTTCTTCTTTTTCTTCTTTATTTGTTTCTTCCTTTTCTTTATCATTATTATTATTATTCTCCCTATTAATATTATCTATTTCTCTTAATTCCTTATTATTATTATTAGTTAAAATGGCGGCCCCAACTGCTGTTAAACTTCCTATTAACCAAGCACAGAAAACTTTATCATTACTACGAGAAGAAATATACTCTTTACAGGCTTGAGAAAAAGTAATTTGCATAATAGAGAAAATTATAATATTCAAATAATATTAATTAATATTATTTACCTTATTAATTTCTATTTTTTTATAAATAAGACAAAGAAAATCAAAAGAAATAAGAAGAAAATATATATAAAGGAAAAAAAAAAAAAAAACTTGTATATATATATATAATTTCTTGTAAAAATAAAGCTAAACAAAAAAAAAAAAATGGATTTAGATGACGAACGAAAAATAAAATAAAAAATCTGTATATTAGCACCGAGAAAATTTAATCACATAACCTCTATAAATTTAAATAATAAAAATAAGAATAGAAAAAGTAAAAAAAAAAAAGAAGAAAGAGAACATTATTTGAAAATTTCATAAATAATATATAAATATAGATACAATAAAAAAAGAAATATAATAAAAATAAACAAAAAAAATAATTTTCTTAACTCATACAAGGAATAGTTGAACTTACAGGAGCAACTTCAACAGTTTCTAATAGTTTCTCAAGAGACTTTCTAAGAGTTATATTCTCTTCATAAACTGAAACTAATTCTTCTTGAAATAAAATAAAAGAAGAAATATTAACAATAAGAGAACCACGTTCTATATTATTATTATTATTATTATTATTATTATTTGTAATTTCACAATTATCATCTTTTATTTTAGTAACAGAACAAAAAGGAAAATCCATAATAACTTTACAAAGATTACATGACGTATAGTATGAAGAAGTTTGAGAGGCCCATAATTCAAAATTTCCTTTTAATATTATTTCTAAAGGTTTTAATTGTGGAAATGCTCGAATTATAATTTGAGCAAGAGGAAGAACTGTTAAATTAATAAGTTGTATTTGAGCCTCCGCAACATTATGTATACTTTCTAATATTTCAAATCCAAATATATTTAATTCTTTTGCTAAACGTGCTTGTTCCTGAAGCATTTTAAATCTTTTATTCGCCCATACTTCACTTATATTAAAATTTCGCATAGTAAAAGCATATTTAGAAAGTTCTAACATTAAACAAATAAATTGAACACGTACTGTAGGATCTTCAAAATTTAAAGAATTATTTTTATTTAAATACACAAGACAAGATTGCATTATATCATCTATTTCACAAGATAATAAAGAAGAAGAATATTTTTTTAAAGATTCTATAAAAGATTCTTTATCTGTAAAGAATATAGGTGTAAAAAAATCAAATTCTTTATGTTTTAAAATATCACAAATACTTTGCATAGATGAATATTGAGTTAAATTATCTGTATTAATATTATTATTATTAGTTATAAAAGTAGAATCTTTTGTAGCAATTAAAAAAGAATTAGAAACACCTGGATGACGATATTCTAAACATAAAGAAACTATTATAATAGTTAATAATTCTTCATAACTCATATATGAAATTAATCCTGAGTGAAATAACATAGAATAAAAAAACTGTGCACTATCTGCGGCATGATCACTATTATAAAAATTATTATCTATAAATCCAGTTTGAATTTGATATAAAAATTTTTTAAATGCATTTAAAGAAGAAGATGATGATGTTGTTGTTTGAGAATCTTTAAAAAGGTTAATATCATTTGCAATACAACATCCAATATTGAAAAAAAGTCCAGAAGAATTTAAAAATTCATTTTTTTCTGTTAATAAAAATATATTAGCATCTAAATTATGAATAGAAGAATTAAATTCCATTACAGGATTTGGTATTTCAATCTCAGAAAAATTACAATATTTTATAGGTGGTAAAAATAAAGAATTTTTTAATTTAGAAATTTTATCATCTTCTTTTATTAAAGAAGAACAATTATTTGTTGTTTGCTTTAAAACATTTATTTCTTCTTGTAATTTCTCAAATTCCATTTGTAATACACCTATCTTTGCTTTAAGTTGCTCCTTTTCTAAATCTTTTGATTGTATTTGAGTTTCAACTTCTTTAAGAGATTTTGATTTAGATTCAAGTTTTTTTAATAATCCTTCACGTTCTCTTGAAAGTCGTTTAAAAGAAATTTGTATACGTTTTACTTCCTGTTCTGTTAATATACAATCAATACTATTATCATCTTCTACAATATTACTTTCTGTAATTATAGAATCATCTGAAGTATTAGAATTTGCAAAAATATGTGATAAACTTAAATCACTACCTAATGATTCTTTTCTTATTATTGTTTTTGTTGCTTTTGTAGGTGATGGAATTCTAATTACTTCAGAGAGAGAAAGTCTTCTATATTGTTTATTATTATTATTATTAACTGCAAGACGTAAAACTTCACATTCTTGTTGAAGTTCTTCCATTTCTTTACGATGTTCTCCTTGTTCCTCCATTTGTTTACATAATATTCCTTCAAGATCCTCACATCTTTTCATATTATAATCTCTTTCTTTTTTAATTTCTAATATATTCGTATTCATAGATTCTAACTCTTGTTGTAAACTTTGTAAACGTTTTTCTCGATCTATTGCAATACGTTCTTGTTTTGATTGTATGTTTTGAAGTTTCTTTACAAGTTTAATTAATTTATTATACCAAGAGTATTGCTCTATTTCTACATTTTCAAGAGTTTGTGATAATAGTGTACTCGTGCTATCAAGTTTAGCACAATCTCGTTCAAGATGTGCCCAGTCTTCAATATGATTTGTTATAAATAATAAAACTTGCTTTATAGTATTTAATTCTTCTATATTTTCATGAGAATAAATATTATAATAAGAATAAGAAGTAGTATTAGGAGGAAGAATAGTTAAATCTTCAGAAAGATTAGGAAATGTTGCGAATGTTAAATGAATAAGATTTTGTAAAGTTTCATCTAATTCATGAGGAGGTGTAATACTAGGAGATGAATTACGAGCTATATTTTGTAAATAATTATTATTATTATTTTGTATATTATTATTATTTTGTATATTATTATTTGTATGAACTGGTCGTGGTTCCTTACTTCTACGACTTAATGAAGGAGTTTTACATGTATTTAATCTTTCAGGTTTATTATTATATTTCATTACAGCAGGTGATAAATTTTGTTCTTCTTTTTCTTCTTGTTGATATTTTTCTTTTTCTATTTGATATTGTTGTTTAAGAGATGAAAGTTGTGTGCGAAGCTCTTTTATATCTTCATCTTGTTTTAAACACGTCATTTCTAATCGATGATTCTCTCGCAATAATTCCTCTACTCTTTGCTGAGAAGCTAAAAGAAAACGTTGTGCTGTTGATTCTTCTTTTACATTTTGATTTGATATTTCATTATTTATATTTATTATATTTGTATTTCTTGTTAAATCTCGTGGGGTGCCCACACGCTCTCTAGAAGCTGAGCGAGAGGAAACAATATGAGAGAGGGATTGACGAATATTATAAATTCGATGAATTGCATTAAAATCATTTAAAGTGGGAGTTGTTTCACTAATAACAGGAGGAGGACGAGAAAATATATGTTTACTGGTCATGAAGAGTTGGAGTAAAATTAATAATAATAAAAATAATAATAATAATTATATTAAACTCTTAAATACTAAAATAACAAAATATATATATAGAAGATTAAGAGAAAAAAAAACAACAACAAGAAGAAGTAAAGAAAAGATGCCAATAACATAAAGAAAAGAAAATAAAGAACGTTATTGCTTGTAGAAGAAAATTTTAACAATATGATTAAAATATATTTACTAAAAAAAAAAGACGCTAAATAATAATAAAAACCCTGATCGTTTTGTTTTTTGTTTTTTTATAAAAAAAAAAAAAACTTTTTCCCTGCCCCTCTCGTTTTATTTTTTATTTGTTTCTTTTGTTGTTTTATAAAAGATTTATTATTCTTTCATAATAAAAATATTTATTTTTCACGTTTTTTTTTTATTTATTTTTTTTTATTTTAAGAAAATTTGAAATAATTGATTAGTGTATTTATAAGCAAATCTTTATGATAGCTTGTATATATTTAAGAGTCTTACTCTCTTGAATATGGAGTCAAAAAAAAAAAAAAAAAAAAACAAGGGGGGAAAAAAATGAAAAAAAAATAATCATAATAAAATAAATATAAATAAAACGCTTATAAAAAAATGAAGTAAGCACACACATATATATATATATATATATACAATACTATAACTTTGATCCCTTTGGTAATACACTGTATTTCCATACAAATTTTGCTGCAGAACATTCTTTTATAACAGCTTCTGCAATTTTATCTCTTTGTATTTTATCTTTAGCAAGTGCAATAGCAAGTCCACCTCGCCCAGTCCCAGACATTTTAGCTCCAAGTGCCCCACACTTTAAACAAAATTTAACAATATTATCTAATTCTGAGCAAGACACTGTTAACTCCTGACATAATGTATGATTTATATTCATTAACTCTCCAACACGGTGAATATCACCAGATTCAATAGCTTTTTTAGCTTCATTTACACAAGCAAGATATCGATTAAAAATATTTTTAAACCATTTTGGATTTGTTTCTTTTAATTTTGCAACATCGCCCACCACTTGTGAAGTACTTGCTGTAATTCCAGTACTGCACACCACAATATAGAGTGGAGTGTGAAATTGTAATTGACGAAATACTGAACGTGTCTCACTCTTTATTTCTTTATTATTATTATTATTATTATTATTAATAGGATATCTTTTATATGAGATAAGGCCCCCATATGTTGCCGCCGTATTATCCACCCCACTCGGTGTTCCATGATAACCTCCCTCTCCAATAAATGCACTTTCATTTATTTCTTCTTCACTTAAATTAATATTATATAATTCTGCTAAAGCTCGAGTTAAGGCAACTACGTCACTTGCAGAGGCCCCAATCCCACTGCTAGGAACTAATGGACCACCTAATATAATACGCAACCCACCTCCTCCACTATTATTATTAATATTATTATTATTATTATTATTTTCTTCTTCTTCTTTTGAATTATTAATAATGCGGAGGTGTTGAAGGACGAGGCGGTGGGCGGCTGCCTGCTCTGCTGCCTTCGCTGGAATATACCCCGGCACTGCTGGCCGCATGTCCACCACCTCCACCCGCCATTTATTATTATTATTATTATTATTA
>JASANY010000646.1:0-14279 GCA_030849755.1 Trypanosoma avium
TATCGCGTCCGCCCCGCCCCCCCCCCCCCCCCCAAGATCGTGTCTTTATTGCACTTGTGTATTTGTGTTTTACACTTTTTATAATATTTTAGAAAACTACTTTGTAGAAAAGTTCGTAAGTGCCAATGAACACCAAGAATAAGAACTCTGCTGGGAAGGGTGAAACAAAGGGAGTTAGTCGTCACCGCCCTCCCAAGGATGAAATTCCTGAAAAACCCTTACTGGGTGATGATAAGAAAAAGACGACGCCTGTAGGACGTAAAGGCGTTGAAACACGGCCGAAGCGTACAACACCTGTAACCAACAACGGACCATCAATTCAGCAAAAAGTTCCGGTGGCACCTACAAGTTGGGTTAAGGGAAGTAGTTCTCTTTCTTTCGCTGATGTTGTTCGAAAGAAGGCTGAGAATGCAGCTCTCAATTCTACCTCGGTAAAACCGGAGGAAGCTGTGATTGTAGAATCGCCACCTGATATTCAGGATGAAGAACTTATCAATGTTCAACCTTTGATTAATGAAACTGATGATATCACATATGATGCTATACAGCAAGATCCTCCTATTGTCCAAGATGTTTTACCTCCTATACAAGAAGAAGAATTGGAAGAAATACCTTCTATAAAGTATTATATTCTTGAAATTGATCGAGTTTTTGAAGAATCTTTTGTACTTCCAAAACGTGCTACAGATATTCCTGTTGAAAGTAATGGAACCTATATTTTCTCAGGTCAACCAGGTAAACCTCCAACTCCACCTACAGCTCAGATTCCTCAACAATTTTATCGTCCTGATGCAGCAGCTCCTCGCTCTTTTGGTGCAATGGGTGGATCATCAGATTTTAACCGTGGACCACGTTGGGTTCAACAACCAGGTCACCATTTTGATTCCGCTTCTGTAAATTGGCCAATTCCTGATCGTAATCCAAGAAATTTCCACCAGGGTATTCAATATAATTCTTATGGCCCACCGGCTCAACAACAACAACAACAACAAAGAAATTTTCCTCAAACAGTTAACAGGATGCGACATAATGAAATGTCAGACGTTTCTTTACGCACAATTCGTGATTCTGGGGCGTTTAATCAGCAACCAGGCAACGGTGGAGGCGTTTGGTAATCTGCTTTCTCTCCTCTTTTCGAGACGGAGTCTCGTAAGGGCATAAAAAAGAAAAAAAAAAATAGAAAAAAGAAAAAATCACCAAATAAAAAAAGATGCATTTAAGACCCTTCCCACATACAAACAAAACAAAAAATAAAAATAAAAATAACCAAAAAAGAAAAATTTATCTATCTCTTTGTGAGCACGTCTTATTTTATTTTAAATGCCTAATAACCTGAACGTCGTGCCATGTGCTTCGTGCTTAGCGCCGCCGAAGAAGTTTTGCTTCTGATGGAAAACGAAGAACCTCGAAATCTGTGTTTCTCTTTGATTTTTTTTTTTTTTTTTGGCATTGTTCTTTTTTTCTGTTATTTATTTTACAGACTACAAGTAAAATATACATATATGTATTCTCTCTATCATTATTTATTTGTTTTTTTTTTTTTCCCCTTTCTGGGTTCTCTTTTTCTTCCGCCATCCATCTACCTCCCTCTCATTTTATTTAAAACGTATAAAGGGGTTTTTGTGTATGCTTGTGCTTGTATTAAATCTACAAGAGATAAATCAGAAATATAAGAGAGGATAATAATATTAGTTAAAATAAACAAATAAATAGAAAAAAAAAATAATAATAATAAAGAGACAATGGCTGAGTATCTTCCTAGCAGTGATGGCCTAATGCGCTCCACACTGCGGGAGACGATTAAACGTATCCGCCGCATTCGCGCCAAAGCAGGTCGCGAGGATGAGGCGGAGGAGGAGTCCACCGGGGACCCACTGAGGGATCTCTCCTTAGCCTTCATCCGATGTGTGAAGCGAACGAAGGAGGCAATTCGGGAGCGAAATGAGGGGGCCCAGCAGCATGGGCAAGATCGTATGACTATTGAGCAATCAAATGCAATTCGAAAAGATATACGCACCATGGAGACACTCATGGAGGAAATGAAGAAATACGTTGACACCTCTGAGGCTGCACTGGCGAAGGAGAATAAGAAGAAAAAACCGAATAAACGTAAGATTGGGTTACTTGAGAAGCAGCGGAATGAGCGAATGGCGCAGTATAAGGAATGTTTTGCTACACTAGAGTTAGTACGAGAATTAGATCAACAACGTATACCTGTAGGTAAAAAAGATGTTGATCTTGCCCAAGAACTTCATGTAGGACGTAAGGCGCAACTTCGTGAACAATTAATTACAATGAGAAGACCCAAAAAAGGTGAAAATGGACACGCTGATCCTTATGAAGGTCTAGAATTACAAGATAATTCTGTAGGTGGTGGACGCCTAAAAGATAATGAAGAAACAAAAGAAGCTATGAAAACAATTGAAGTTCAAGATGCAAAAATTGATGCAGGATTAGATAGATTAAAAGCAGGTGTAGGTAGGTTACAAAATTTAGCTTTAGAAATTGGTGCACAACTTGATGTTCAAAATCAAATGTTAGAAAAAACAGAGCAAACAATGGATTCTCAAGTTCATCAATTGCATAATATTAATAGACGTCTCACTAAATTAATGAAAGAAACAAAACCAATGAATACTTTTATGAATGTATGCTGTGTAATTCTCATTCTTGCTCTTATAGGTTTTTTCCTCGTACAGTTTAATGTTATTTAAAAAAAAAAAACATTTACAGTTTTATCTTACAAGAGAAATAGTAATGTGTAAAAAAAAAAAAAAAGATATATATATATATATATTATATTATATTTGAATACCTATTTACGATCGAAGTAGAGTTATTATTATTATTATTATTATTATTATTATTATTATTATTATTATTATAGTTTCTTCGCTTTTCCTTTCTTTATATATATATATATATATATTTATTTATTTTCATGATTGCCTAAATAGTGGTGTAATGCGTGGATAAAAGCAAAACAAAAAAAATCTCAAATAACTTTTTTTTTTTTTATTAAAAGGGGTTTTTTTTTTTTTCTTTGTATATATACTTTATGCAATTCTTAAATGTGAATTCTTTTTTTTTTTTTCCCCCATTCTTTTTCTTTTAAAGTCTGTTTTTTTCTTTTTTTTTTTTTTTGTTTGCTCTGCGGTTAGTTTTAATTCTTTAATTTTATATTTGTTGTTGTTAAGCATTGACATTGTAAAAGAATAAATAATAATAATAGTAATACATTATTAAAAAAAAAAAATGACAAAGGCAGTAAAACGTCAGAGAGAAAGTGATGAAAATGAACCTGAAAATGTTAATATTTCCACTAATAATCATGAAGAAGAAAGTATGATAGGAAAATTACAATTACAACGTGCTACAACCGATAAACGAATGACCAACCGACAAAAGTGTCTTGTGGTGGGATCTCGTAATATCTCCAGTAAAGATCGTCATTTACTTTCAGATATTCGAGCATTAATGCCCCACGCACGCGAGCATCCAAAACTGGGACGAACGCATGGACTCGGGGATGACTTGGTGGAGTTGTGCTCGCTACATCAATGTAACAGTTCTCTCTTTATTGAAGCCCATCGTCATGATATTAGCTATATGTGGATTGCCCAAGCCCCACATGGGCCTAGTGTAAAATTACAAATAAGTAATGCCCACACAGCAGATGAACTTCGAATGGCTGGGAATTGTTTAAAGTACAGTCGACCACTTCTTCACTTTGACAGAGATTTTGAAACCCAACCACACCTTAGAGTTGTAAAATCACTTCTTCAAATGACGTTTAATACACCTCGGTATCATCCAAAGTCTAAACCTTTTATTGATCACATTGTGTGCTTTTTTTATCTTGATAATCATATATGGTTCCGTCATTATCAAATTGTGGATAGTGAAACACGAGCATTAATGGAGATTGGACCACGTTTTACACTTGAACCAACCGCAATTCTTAATGGTTGTTGTAAAGGTAATGTTATTTGGAAAAATCTCTTAACAAAGACCCCGACAGAGCAACGACGTGATAGAAAGACAAGACATCTTGAAAAGGTAAAACTTAATGAAAGTGTTAAAACAATGTCAGAAACACATAAGGCTTTAAATCCCGCACCTGAACCAAATCCACTGGATGCTATTTTCAAGATGTGATTTAACAACAAATAAAAAATAAATAATAATAAAAAAAAAAATTAATCAAAACAACAACAACAACAAAAAAAAATAAAAAAGAAAAGAAAAGAAGAAAGATGGAAAAAAAAAAAAAAAAAAAAAAAAAAAAAAGAGGATGAAAAGATTTTTTTTTTAAAAAAAAGAGAAAAGTAAATAAATCGATTAAGAAAGGAAAAAAAAAAAAAAGTAACCGAAAAACTTTCTTGTTATTATTATTACTATTATTATTATTATTTTTTTTTTTGGAATAATTTTTATATTACTTATTGTTTGCATTTAACTAATTATTTAAGTACATATCTATAAACTCATTCAAAAAAAAAAAAAAAAAAAAAAAAAAAAAATCGATTTTTTTTTCTTTTTTTCCCCCAATTTCTTTATCTAATCTTTTTTCCCCCCCCCCTTCACCTCCAAAGAGGGGAAAAATAGTTTTTTTTTTTTTTCTTTTAAATTCCTTTCCTCCATTATTTTTTTTTTGTTTAATGGAAAAAAATTTGGTATCAGAACATCAGGAGCATTATGAAAAAGAAGTTCCACATGAATTTACAAAGTCATCTAAAACTGTTTCTTTTCATCAAAGTACTAATAATAAAGGTATAAAAAGTTTATATTCTAAAAATTATTCAAATTTAAGTGAAAATGCATGGTATTCTAGAGATAGTAATACTGGATATATTGGAGATGGACAAGTAGAATTTGATGAAGGTATAAGACATGGATATTATCAAAGACTTTATCGATTTTATGAACGTTATAATCCACAAAAATTAAAGCGTGTAGAAGAGTATTTAACTGCTTATAAAGGAAATGAAGAACAACTTTTTGCTATACTTACTGGAAAGTATGGTCCAGAACCTCCAGATACAAATTGTATATCAACACACTCAAATTATTCTAGTGAAAATGCATCAGTTATGCATTATGTTGGAAAACGATATAATTTTCCTTCTTCAGTTTCTCCTCAACAAGGTAATACAGATTGTGAAACACCATATTGGGGTAGTTCTAATCTTATTAGTGATAGAGATATTTTGGCATTACTTTGTAATCTTGAAACAAGTAATGAAGAACTTCAAAAATGTTATATGGGTTTATTTGCTCAACATCCAACTAATTCATGGAATGGTATGACTTATATTACACGTGCTGATGGAATTGCTCCTGGTAATACAACATTTCTTGGACATATTTGGGCAGCTAATCTTGCTAGTAAAAAAGCTATGGTTTATGAAGGAAATGTTTACCATAGAATAATATTATATTGTACAGAAGAATGTCAACATCTTGGACAACATGAAAGGTGGAGATTAAGTGTTTATAGTGGTGATGTTAATTCTCTTCAACTTCTTAGAGTAATTTGGGATCCTATTATTTCTTTAGAACCTATTCATGATAATAATAATTCATTTTTACCAAATTCTTCTTCAGAGGGTACATTATCTATGGGACCTAGTGCTAGTTGTTGTCGATTTAAAAGTGAAAATGTTTTAGAACCTCAACAACCCTCTATAGCTGCAATGATGACAAATATTATGACATCATTAGAAAGACTTGAAGAAAAAGTATGTGGACGTTTAGATATATTAGATAATAGGATTTCTTCTTTGGAGGCAAAAATAGGTGATTCGAAATAATTTTATTTTATTTTTTTTTTTTTCTTTGTGTCTGAGTGATTGTGCATTTTTTTTTTTTTCTATTTTTGGTTTTATTAAAGTAAATAATCAAATTTAAAGTTTTCTATTTTTTTCCCCAACTTTTTTATTTCCCGGGGTTGGGTGAATAAGGAGGAATTATAGGGAGGTAATATTGTAATATATCCTATTATTTATTAATTTATTATTCTTATTTTTACTATTATTTTGATTATTCTTTTTCTTTCTTTCCCCTTACAGCTTTGAAAACCCCTGGAATATTTAGTAATACTTATTTTCTTTAAATAATAGAAAATAACAAAAAAAAAAAAAAAAAAGAATAGATGACCGATGAAGTTTCCACTAGTAAAGTTCTCGTACAACACAAAATGGTAGGAATGCCTGTGTTTGATGATCAATTTATGTGTGAGGCAGGGCTTGAACTCTATGGGGTGCGGGAGCGTATTATTTCGCAGTCCCACAGGGGCACCACCACCCCGGGTGGATTTCGAATGTGGCTAAACCGCGTCGAGCCTGGCCTCATTGTGCGTAATTTTCAACAAACGTTACGGGAGGCTTTTACGCTAGAGTCTTCTAATACAAATTCTACAAACTTCACAGGACCTCATCGTGTAACGGTGTATTATGATTTTGATCCAGTACAGACATCGTGTCCTTTATTAAAGTTACACCTGGGTGGGGGAAAGGATGTGGGGGTATAATTTAGAAAATGGTGGTAAACTCATGTGTAATATTATTATTTTTAATTTTTTCTGTTTTTTTTTTTTTGTGAAGGTGAGGGGAAAACAGTTGAAGAGGGGATTTCTTTTGTTGATTCTTGTGGTTTTGTTCTTTATTAGTGATTAATTAATTATTATTATTCCTTTATTTTTCTTCTATTCTATTAAAAAAAAAAAAAAAAAAAAAAGGTATAAATTTAATGGGAGGTGATGGACAAGCACTTTCCAATAAGAGGAGAATTCTTGAAAAGTCAAAAGTTTTTGTCACCGCAGAAGAATTAAGAAAAGAAGAAGGAAAATCAGATGATATAACATTAACAGATAAAGAATTATATGCGCAGCGTTGGGCACATTGTGCATTATCTTTAGAACCATTAGAAATACCAGTAGTATTTGATCTTTGTGGTCGTTTATACTCAAAAAAATCTGTATTAGATGAACTTTTACAAAGAAAACATCGTTTAAATGTAACAACAACAACAAAAACAACAGAAAAAAAATTAAAAGAAATTACTATAATTTCTAGACTTTCAGATGTACGTGAAATTGTAAATGTAGATGAAGGTGAAAAAGTTAAAATACGATGTCCATTAACGGGGTTTGAAGCTTCATATGGAATTCATAAATTTGTAGGTTATTGGGGATGTGGACATGTTCTTTCTACATTTTCTTCTTCTTCATTATCACAATTCTCCTTTGAGGGATTAAAAAAATTAAATGATACAAAAAATTCTAATTTAACAGTAGAAAATACAATTGAAGCATGTCCTTTTTGTGGTGAAAAAAGTTTTCCTGTTTCACTTATTCTAGATAATGAAGATGATGAAATGACACAGTTTAAACGACTTCGACCACTTCAACGTATTTTTAGTAAACGTAAACGATCCGATGATTAAAGAAAAAAAAATATATATTTTCTTCAACAGATCCCTACTTTTTCTTTATTTCTTTTTTCTTCTTCCTCTTGATACAAATTAAATGTATTTGTTACAATTTTTTTCTTATTCTAAATTTTTTAAATCTAAACTAATAGAATTTCTTTTTTTTTTCTTCTTTTTTAAAAGGTACATCTAAAATAAAAGAAAAGTAATAAATGTCACGTACTTGGTTCCCAACATTAACTGCTGATTCTTCTGTCATATTTGATGCCACACACTTACTTAAAAAAAACGATGATGAATGTGAATTTTCATTTCTAAAACTATCTAAAGGAAAAGCAAAAGAAAATGGTGCTGTTGCAGCACAATGTGGTGTAGAAGCTAAAGAATTAGGAAATAAATTAATAAAAAAAGTAACTTGTTCTATTCCAAAATTCAGTGCATATATTGTAGCTTCTAAAGCTACTATGTCTTATTGGCCTAAAGTTGAACATCCTTCTGTATTATCTATTTATTATGCAACAATTTCACCTAAAGCACAAACTGAGGATGAAAAAGAAATTATAATTCCTAAAGAAATACCAGCAATTATATATCATATTTCTCATATTTGGAAATCAAGACCACAACTTAATTCTCTTCCTTCTTTACAATTACCATCAGATCAATTTGTAGATTTTATTACTTATATTATGCGTACTGAAGCTCAACGTGAATGCTATAGTATATCTGAAAGTATTCGACAAATTATTTTAACTCCTGGACTTTCTACAAGTACTTCTATTGAAAATATTATAAGAGCATTAAATGCAAATCGTCGTATGATTGCACAATTAAATTCTCTTATTCTTGCTGGAAAATTTTCAGAAGATATGGATACTTCAGAACTTCAAGAATTTTTTAATACTTCAAAAAATTTATTTACTTTTGGTGCCCCACATACAACAATTGAACATATTGCAGAAAGTATAATTCCTTTGCTTAAAAATTCTATGATAAGATTTGTAGATTTAGAAGGAAATAATTTGGGTCTTTTAGAAAATGAAAATGAAACTATTACTTTACTTGCAGAGTATATAAAAGAAAATAAATTTCTTATTGAATTAAATCTTAATTATAATAATATTAGTGGAAGTAGTGCTCATATATTACTTGAAGCACTTGGAAACTCTGACACAAGACTTAATCCACGAGATCTTCCAGAGAGTGAAGATGATAATAATGAAAAAGAAGAAAATGAAGCTGAGGATTTAGCAAATCTTTCCTTCTTTTTACCAGATGTAGATGAAGAAGAAGAAGAAGAAGAAGAGGAGGAAGAAGAAGAGGAAGAGGAAGAAAAAGAAAAAGAAGATGATGATATTAATCAAGAAAAACCATTTGGAGAGATTGAAGAAGATTTTAAATTCTCTAGTGAAAAGGCATTAAAGAATACTAAAGTAAAGTCCAATAAAGCAGAACATGGTGAGGATGAAGAAGATGAAGAAGAAGAAGAAGAGGAAGAAGAAGAGGAGGTAGAAGAAGAAAATGAAAATAATAATAATTATAATAATAACAATGAATCAGAAGAAGAAGAAGATGATGATGAAGAAGAGGAGGATGAAGAGGATGAAGAAGGTAAAAATCGTCTCCCTCTTCATCTTGTTGAAAAGTTTCAAAAATTATTTAAAAGATTACGACGTGAGGAGAAAAAAGCTCGTGTGGGTTGCACTAGTACATATGTAGAAGAATCTCAAATATTAGTAAATGAACTTAATATTATTCGAGCAGAAATTGAAGAAGAGAAACGTATTAAAATTGAAAAGTATTGTGAACGTCGTAGTGGTTGGTCACATTTACAAATTTTAAGATTACGAGGAAATCCTATAGGAAATGAAGGGGCTGCAAGTATTGCATCAATACTTCGTGATGAAGTTCCACTAGAAGAAGAAGAAATGGAACGTATTCAAACAGAACTTTCTGATAAAGCGGATATATTACTTAATACATTAATATCAAATCGTAAGAATGTTGTGAGAGATGAAATGATTGAACGTCGTCGAATGCATTCGGAACATCGTGCTGCTTTAGCAGCATTTACAGTAATTCCTAAAGGATTTAAAAGTAGAGAAAGTCGTGATGGTAGAAAAAGATCTTCATTTGCAGCAGCAGTAGCTGCAGTAAAAAAATTAAATAATGCTGATGATGATGATGATGATAATAATAATAATAATAATAATAATAGTAATATAGCAGAATCATCATCATCTGCAATGGCTTTTAATAATGATCTAGATGACACAATGAATGAAGAAGATGAAGTAGCAATTTTAGAAGAATCAAAAGGAAATTGGAATATGACTTTTCCTTCAACTAAACAAGGATTACGTTCTCTTCGTTTAATAGATATATCTAGTTGTCAAATTGGAAGTAAAGGAGCTAAATGTATTGGTGATATTCTTTCTGAGAATAAATCTCTTGAATTTCTTTTAATGCGTCATAATACCTTTGCTAGAAAACGTGTATCAATTTTACCTGCTGAAGAAGATGTAGATGAAGATGAAAAACAAGATGAATTTGTAAAACGTGTGGATGTTCCACATTATGTATCACCTGGATGTGTTTCTATTTTTAATTCTCTTTCAAAAAATACAACTCTTAAAGTTCTTGATCTTGCATATAATAATTTATATCCAGAAAGTATAAGATGTTTATCACGTGCTTTATTAACTAATAAAACAATTTATAGTTTATCTTTAGAAGGAAATTGTATTGGATTTAATGAATCACCTTATGAAATGGATCCTGCTTTTATAAAAGCTACTGGATATCCTGTAGATGTAAAAATGCTTTCAAAACCATCATGTTATTTAGAACTTCTTAATTCATTATTAAATAGTGAAGTTAAAACTCTCCTTTTAGGATTTAATGATCTTTATAAATGTTGGGGAGAAAAAGAAGTTGAATGTTTAACAAAATTATGTTGTCGTTTACATGTTTTATATTTAAATGGTAATGGATTATCGTCAGAACATATTACACTTTGGTCTGAATACTGTAATAATAGTTGTAAATTTTCTTTAAAAGAATTACAGTTATCACGTAATAACTTTTATGAAGAAAGTAGTAGTAAAGCTCTTGCAAAAATTATTTTAAAATGTAATGAAAGTTTAGAAAATATTTTCCTTGATGAAACTAATCTTGGTGTATCTGGTACATATAATACATTTGCAACATTTGAATCTAATTCATTACGATCACTTAGTATAAAAAATTCTGGATTAACATCTGGGAATTGTATTCCTTTAAATATATTAACTTCACTTGAACGACTTATTATTTCTGATAATCCTTTTACTATTAAAGAATTATTAGAATTAATAGATTTATTGAGTAATAAAGGGATAAATTTAAAATATTTATCAATGTGGAGTCGTGAAGTTGATATGGAGACACAAATTCCATTATTACAAGAGATGATTCATCAAATGCCAAAATTAATATTTATTGATTTTGGAATGCTATTAAGATTTGATGACGTTACAGAAGCAGAAGATCCTCTAGGTCAATTAGAGAGTATTCTTGCACAACGACGTTTAGCATCTCTACTTGATGTTGAAGAGAAAAAATGAGGATCATAATTATGAATGGAAATCATGTAATGTAATTTTAAGGTATCATTTTTTTTTTTTTTTTTTGTATTTGTATTTATTTATCATTTTTTTTTTTTTTGTTTATTTTATATTTGTTCACTCAATGTACAGAAAAAAAAAAAAAAAAATAAAATAAAATAAAATAAAATAAAAAAAAATATATATATATATATATGTATGGAATTTCATTTAAAAGTATTTTCTCCTAACATTTGATAGGTGACTCCCAGCCACCACCACTACTACCACCACCACCACCACCAATAATATGTATATATGCAAATAAACTTTGTCATACCAATTTTTTTTTTTTTTGTTTTTTTCACTTTCCCCCCCATCCCTCATCCCTTATTCCTTCCTCTGAATTTAAATTTTCAGTAACTTAAAAGAAGTAAAATAAAAATATTAGTTCAATTATAATAATTAAATATGACGCATGCCCCCGTTAACAACTCTATTATGCTTCATAATGGAGTTAAAATTCCTCAACTCGGGCTCGGGGTGTGGCGGGCGGAGGATGGGGTGGAGACGGCCCGGGCAGTGCGGTGGGCGATAGAGGCCGGCTACCGCCACATCGACACCGCATATTATTATAAAAATGAGAGTAGTGTCGGGCAGGGGATTCGGGAGGCCGGGGTGGGGCGGGGGGAGTTATTTATCACCACAAAACTGTGGAACTCTGATCACGGGTATGATAAGGCACTCGCGGCGTTTGAGCGGAGTCGGTCTCTGCTAGGACTAGAGTACATTGATCTTTTCTTAATTCATTGGCCAGGGAAAAGTAAATTTGTGGAAACTTGGAAGGCATTGGAGAAGTTATATGAAGAAAAAAAGGTTCGAGCCATTGGGGTTTCAAATTTTGAACCACATCATATTGAGGAAATTATTAAAACTTGTAGTATTATACCTATGGTAAATCAAGTGGAGTTTCACCCACAAATGCAACAAAATGCCCTTCGAGAGTATTGTAGACAACATAATATTATTGTAACGGCTCATTCTCCCTTAGGTAAAGGAGAACGATCTGGAATTTTACATAATTCTCTATTATGTGATATAGCTAAAGTGCATAATAAAACTTCAGCTCAAGTTATTATTCGTTGGGAAATTCAATTGGGTATTGTAACTATTCCAAAATCTACAAAGCAAGAACGTATAAAGGAAAATTTTGATGTCTGGAATTTTGAACTTTCTGAAGATGAGATGAAAAAAATTGCTGAACTCAATCAAGACAAACGTATCAGTGGTCACCCTGATGAATTTTTCCTTGATGGTGAAGTTTAAAACGAAGCAACAAAACCAAAAGAGGGGGGGGGGGGGGAGAAGAATAAAAGAACAGCAAAGACGATATATATATATTTCTTTTGGTGGAAGTGGATGGAAGGGGGTGGGATATTATCTTAAAACGTGGGTTAAAATTTTCTTTTTTTTTGTTTTTCCTTCTATGGGACATTAAAATAAAACATGGGGTTAATAATTTTTTTGCTTGATATGTTTTTTTTTTTTTTTTTTTCTTTTATGATAAATTATTATTATTATTATTTTTTTTTTTGTTTTCTCCCTTTAACAAGAAATGAAGCGTAGGCATTTATGCTATTTTTTCTTTCTTATTCTACTGATTTATTTATTTTTAATCCAATCCATCGAAATTCTTTTTTCTGATTCTACAACTTCTGATGATGATTTAGTATATCACTTCTCACCAAATGTTACTTCTGTAACTAATAATAATAGTTTAATAACTATCAGTAATAATAAAAAAACTGAATGTAGCCATTTTTTATTGAATGAATCAACCAAAACTTTAGCAGGTAATGGACGTGCTATACTTGCATTACTTTTAACTAGTTTAAAATATCATGGTATTACAAGGTTAAAAGAAACACTTCCTACATGGATAAAAAATTTTTTAGAAGTACAAGGGAATATTGATATGGTATTTTTTTATTCTTATCCTAATATTACTGTTACAAAACTAGTAGAAATATTTGGATTAGCAAAAGCTAATAAAGATCAACTTAGTTCATTAGAATTAAAATTTCGTGAATTAAAGGATAATTTTGCTGATAATGTTATACTTTCTACAGAAGAATTAAATTCAATTGGAGATGGTTATTATTATTTACCAAATAGTAAATCAAATTTTATTTTTCGTTTAATACCTATAAATTTAACATATCCTATTTATATTCAACAAAATTGGTCTTTATTAGATAATCCTACATGGCTACGTTGTGGATGTCCTCCATTTTGTCCTGTACATCGTGCCTCACCAGAGTATGTACAAGGTACAAGATGGTATTCACATGATATATTTAATCAACCAATAGTACGTCGTTATAGTTTTTGGGTAAAAATGGATGTAGATATAGCTTTTTTTCAAAAATTAGATAAAAATCTTGTTAATTTACTTTTTTCAAATGGTCGTATTTTAGGTCATACTGGATATACATATAATGGACATGGTTGTAGTGATGAATTACAATTTGCTATAATGAAATTTTTAAAAATAAATGGAATACGATCAGTAAGTGAAGGTAAAGAATGGTGGTTATCAGATGATAGAACATATTATACTAATTTTGTTATTGGTTCTGTAAATTTTTTTTTACAACCAAAAGTACGTGAATTAACATATTTTCTTAATGAATACTATGATGGTTTCTTTAAACATCGATGGACTGATCAAAGTCTTCTTCATAAAGTTATGGGTGTCTTTTGTGGACCTAATGAGTCAGATTTTGCCATTAATTGGGAAAATTTGCGATGTACTAAGAAGCGGACAACACCTGATGCCGTTTTTTATCATAGTAAAAGAAAAAAAAAAATACGTCCTGGGAGGCCTTGTCGAAACTAAATTGTCAAATTTTAATTAAAATTATATAGAGTGGCCTACGTAAAAAAAAAAGAAAATACATATCGTTGCGAAATATTTATATATAATTTCTTTTTTTTTCATATTTTTGGAAGTTTTTAAAGGCTATACATGTGTAAAAATAATAATATTATTATTATTATTATTATTAATGATATTACTATTAGGATTATTATTATTATTTTGTTTATATATATATATATATGTATATATTCTCTTTTTTTATTATTTTATATATATGTTTTTTTTTAGCTGCTAGTGTTGCAAAAGAATGGCTGACGCTCAACCTGCACCTGCTGTTGAACAGCGTGGATTCGGTCGTGGTCGTGGTGGCCGCGGAGGTCGTG
>JASANY010000647.1:0-14605 GCA_030849755.1 Trypanosoma avium
AAGAGTGATGGAAGCTTTATTTCTTTACCTACCCCTCTATTATTGCTTTTACTGCTATTTATTTAATTAGCAGTTTTAAACAATGTTGCTATGGGCTAAGCATCATTGTTTCATTCAAGGAGTAAAATTATGATTTTTTTTTTTTCTCATTTTGTGCTGCTTTTTTGTGCTCGCTTTTTTTTTTTCTTTTTTTCTTCTTTTGAGGGTACCACTGAGGGATGCCTTCTAAAAAGATTACTATATTGTTTCTTTGAGCTATAATATACATATTGGGCTTGTTTTATTTATAATAATTTGTTGATATTTATGTTGGTATTTATCTCTTTTTATTTATTAACTATTGTCTCTTTATGTACATACTATTGTATATTTTCTGCTTTATATTTATATTCTTTCTTTTTTTCTGTTGTTCTACTTCAATATATATATATATAGACAAAAATAATTTCTTAAAATAAAGGAATTATGTTTAAACCTCACTTTTTAATTATTTTTCTGACTCTTGTACTCATCTACCTGTATGACTCTGTTATAACAGTTGATGCAGTTAAGAGTCAAGTAAAAAAATTAAAAGTTAAAACCCAACATGTGCGTCCATTTCTTCAAGCTCAACCTTTTAATACTAATACACGAGTGCCAACAACAAGAAAAGAAGTAAAACATAAAGCCACAGCTGCATGGTTTAAAGTAAAAACAGCTCAACATAACTGTGAAAGAGCACACTCTATGATAACACAAGTCAGGGAGTCATATCAACATGAGAGAGAAATATTAAATATTGCAGAGGCAGCAGTTCAGACTTGTATGAAAGCCTGCCAGGTAGCTAATGAGGCCTACGCCGATGTCTTTGGTTCTCTTCAGAGTGGAAATATTCAAAATAAAGAATATCAAACTCATAATAGTGAAAAAGAAAATAAAGATTATGATGAGGCTGCTAAGAAAGCGGAGGCGGCAATGCGGGCGGCGGAGGCGGCGGTGGTGGCGGCGGAGGAGGCCCTCGAGGCAGCGGAAGAACTCGTGGGAAGGGCACCTCGAGAGAAAGTTCCCTTAACTTTTAAAGAATCTAAAGAAGATTCTCCTCAATCTCTTCCTCAGTCTTCTCCACTTACTTCTTCTTCTTCTTCTGATAATAATAATAATAATAATAATAAGGAAAATATATCTAAAGTTCCCACAGAGAATGAGCTGGGTACGAAGGAAAAGTCTATTGAAGTACAAAATGGAGACACAATGAAGACGAACTCTAAAGAAACTTCTGTAACGGATGATGTATCTTTGGGAAATGATGGCATTACTTCTATGGGAACTGACTCTTCTTCTTTTACAGAGGAGGAGGAGATTGCTGAAGCAGAAACTCCAATTCTTAATGAATCTTCTCAATTGAATGATTCTCACAAGAATGATAATAATGAAACAGAACTTTTGACTGATTCTTTAAATGAAATAGAAAATCAAGAAATTTTGACTAATTTTTCAAATAAAAATCCCATCTCTACAGTGACTAATAAAAGTAAAAATAAATTTCAAGTTCAACAGAAATCTAATGAAAAAGGTCGCCTAAAGTGGTCGCGTAAACTTTTATTACTAATACTGATTCCAGTATTAGTAATAATTATTGTGGTATTTACGATTGCAATTAAAAGATGTCGTTAAATAATGAAAAAAAAAAAAAAAAAATCATTTAAAAAAATTATTTCTCCTTTATTGTATACGCTTTTATATTTTTATTTTTGGGCTTACATAATCTTATATGAATTTCTCATTTTGTTTTTGTTTTTGTTTTTTGATCCTTTTGATTATAAAAATTTAATTTTTTTTTTTTTTTTCTAAGATATCCACACCCTACTCTATACCTATAATAATATTTATTTTGGAATGGGGGAAAAAAAAAAAATGTCAAGGAAAATTTTTTATATTCTATTCTACTTGAGCATAGTTTTATTTTATTTTGTTTTTCTAAGAAATTTTTTATATACTAAAAATTATTTTGATTATTAGTTTTTGATAAATTATAATACATGTTGGGCCTATCTTCTTTATTTTTTACATAATAATGATTCTGTTTTTTTTTTTTTTTTTTCTTGATATTGTGCGTTTATGTAATCATTTTTTTTTTTTTTTTTTTGTATCTTCATATTCTGTGTTTATGTGAATAATATTTTATGTAGAATTATTTCTTTTTTTTCCCCCCTCTTTCTTTTTTTGTACTCCTTCAATATATATATATATATATATATATATACAAATTTTTTTTTTTTTATAATAAGAAATAAGTAAGGATGATGATAATACGCCCTGTGATATTTGTATTATTGGCATTTGCATTATGTGATTATTCCATCTCTGTTGCAGCTAATATTGATAGTAGAGTTCACACTAACTCTCTCTATCAAAATCAAAACCTGCAACGAGATGCTATTAATGCAAATAAGCAAATTGATAATGTTACGAAACAAATAAGGGAAGTTCTTAATAAAGCATATGATGAATTAGAGAAAACTGAAATTCTCGTACGCACAAGTCTGCAAACTAAGAAATATGTAGAAAAAACATATAATACTATCCAAAATATTTCTTCTGTTATTGCAGAAAATGATAAATATTTACAAATTGCGAATACAGCATTAAATACAGCTCGAAATTCTTCTCATTTTGCTTCTGTAACGCTTCGATGGGCTAATAATCATATGCAATCAATGAATAAAGCAATGAGAAATGCAGAAAAAACAAAAAGATTTCTTTCTCGTGATACTGAAAACAATGAAAAACAAATATTTGCAGCAGAAAGTGAGCTTTCAGATGCTTTAAAAATGTTTAAATTACTAACAGAGAAAGTAAAACAAATTAATATTGCCGTGACAGACACGGAGAAGGCGAAGGAACAAATTGAAAATGTGAAGAAACAAGTGGAAGCGAAAACAATAATAACAGAAAAAGAAGAAGAAAAAAAAGAAGTTGTTGTTGTTGTTGTTGTAACGGAAGAACCAACTACAAAACCAACAATTGAAATTGAAGGAATTTCGAATGATTCTTTAGATAAGAAGGAAGATAAAAGAATTAATGATTCTTCAGATAAAAAGGAAGACTTTGGAGAAGAGAAAAATGAATCAACATTTACTGAGAGTAATAATAGTAATAGTAATGGAAATAGTACTGAATTTGTTCCTGTTAACTCCGTGGATAAAGTTGATAGTAGTTATATTTCTAAATTAGGAAGTACACCGATGCAGCTTCTTCTTATTTTGTTTATTATTCAATTAGTTTGAAGTAATGAGCTCTGAATAGTTCAAGTATCAAACAAAAAATAGTAATAATAACTTTCTTTTTTTCTTGGAAGCGAATGTTATTATTATTATTTTTTTTTTTTTTTTATTTTATGTTTGTTGTGCTTTTCAGATCATGAGATAGAGTTGAGATATAAATCTCTATTTATTTATCATGATACAGAGAGAGAGGAGAAACAAAAATTAAAAGTATTATGTTTTATTTAATTTAAAAAAAAAAAAAATGTGGAGTAAACACACTTTTTCTTCTTCCTTTTTCCCTCACCTTTAAAAGTGCTTCATGCAGAGAGGCAAATCATATAAATATACAATGGAGTTAAAATAACAAATAAACATTTAATTTAATTCTTTATTTCTAGTAGAATTTAAGAAATTAATAAATTAAATTTTTTCTCTTCCTTTTGGAAACTTTAATAAGGTTCGCACCACAATAAGTTTAAAAAATATATAATTAATCTTTATTTTGTTATACTTACATGTGTGTCTAAGTTTTTTTTTTTTTCTTTTGTTTTTGTTCTTCTTGAGGTTTTATTATTATTATCAACTAATACATCATCTGTTTTTTTTTTTTTTTTTTTTTTTTAATCTTATTTTCATCTTATTCAAAGTAAATGATACAAAAGTATGACTATTATTGTAGCTTGTAGAGAAATTAATAATGACTTAAATCATGCGTCAGTGTTATCAATGATTCAAAAAGCACAACTTCCTCTCTCAGTTACTTTATATTCAATAAATACAGTTTCTAATCACTTAATACAATATATACAAAAAAATATAATAAATAAAAGAACACAAGTAAAATCGGATATTATTAATATTGGAATAATGGGTGTAAAAGATATTATGATAGATAGCTTGTCCATAAATGACTTTGCATATCAAATAATAAAATTATTTCTTTTAGAAAAAAATTTTAATATAGCGATATCACTCGTTCTTTTTCAACCACATCATAATATTCATTCAGAGGGTATTAATATTACAGAGAAATTATTTTCAAATACTTTAAATGGGTTTGCTTCCATTACAAAAATTATAGAATATACAAATTTAATAGATTTAGTAAAGTCTAGTTCATCATTTCGTCGTGTTATAAATATTTCTTCACTTTGTTTACAAATACATCTTCAGGGAAAGGAAACTTTAAGTACCTTAATTAATATATGGTGGGTACAAGGATTACATATTAATCAATTTGTTTATAATAATAATAATAATAAATGGTGGCCATCACTTGATATTTTGGTTTTAGTAATATTAGATAAAATAAGTGAATTAGAAAAAATGTTAATTTCTATTAAAACAAAGTATGAAAATAAAATTTTTAGTGAGCAAGATAACCTTAGTCAAATAGTTAATACTGAAAATTATCTTCAAAATCTACAATCTGAATTACAAGAATTAAAAATTAAAAATGAAGAATTTCAAACATTTATTAAACAACAAAAGACAAGTAATGAAGAAATGAAAGAAAAATTACATAAATTACAAGAAACTTCTTGTGAATTAATAAGTGAACAAGAACGTTTAAAACGACAACGTGATGTTATACAAAATATAAAGAGACGAGAAGAAGAAGAAGAAGAAGAATTAAAACAAGAAATAAAATTACTAAATGAATCTGAAAATTATCGTATTATAGAACTTCGTAAATCATTAGAAACCGAATATAAAATAGAGAAGGATAGTTTAGATAGTCAACATGCTTATTTCTTAAAATTAAAAGAAGAGGAGGAAAGAAAGTCAAATATTCAAACAGAAATGATTGATAAAAAGTTAAAAACTGCACACCAGCAACGTGAATCTCTTCTTGATGAAATTTCACAAAAGAAAAGTAATAATAATAATAATAATAATAATAATAATAATACACATTCAAGAGAGCACTCTGCAAAAGAATTTAAATCTATAATTAATATAACAGAAATAGAATTAAATCGTGTGAAAGCACAGTGTTATCAGTTATTAAATACACGTCGTGTATTACAGGATGAATTAAAAGACCTACAAGCCTTACAATATTATTGGAATAAAAAAGAAAAAGAAGATTATTATGATAATTATCAAGAAGATGAATATAATAATAATAATAGTAATAATAATATATTATTAATAAAAGAAATGTTAATAGCTGAAGAAAAAGTCGCACGTGAAGCATTACAAGCAATAGAATCCTCAGAGTGGTATGAATATATTGAACTCTCTTGTTTATACAAAAACTCTAAAAATAATTATAAATTACACGAGCTAAATTTTCAATTAAGAATTCCTAATACAAGAGAACAAAGAAAACGTGAATTAACACTTCGTGAAATTGAACGTATTGGAAGATTAAAAACAGTAATTCGAAGAGAAATAGAAGAGGCACAACGTGAAGGAAATGTATGTGAAATGAAACTTCAGCATCATCTTCAACTTTTACGAAATAAAAAGAATAATTATTTACAATTTAATAATAATGATAATTCATCTACTCCTATGGTAACAACGAGAACTAATAATAATAATGGCATTATTATTATTGAGGAAGAGGTGGAAGTATTGCAGCGTATTATTCAATTATTAGAAACTTCTCTATTAACAAGTATTTCTTCTATAAATAAATCTTCTTCTAACTCCTCTTCATTGTTATCGAATCAAAGAATGAAAATAGAAGATTGGAATTCCGCTGCTGAAGCTTTAATAATTCAAAAGCAATATGTGCAAGAAGATTTACGGTTAATAAAAGAAAATATAAATAAATTGCGTTGGCAACTTTTAGAATTAGAACGAAATGTAGCAACTGAAGAAGACACACTAGAGGCAATTAAACTTAGAAAAATAACTCTTACATGGCAACTTCGAAGACATATTCCAGATGAATAATAAATATATTCTGTAAGTAGTTGTTGCCCTTTTTTTTTTTTAATGATTTATATTTGTATTATTAAGAAAGAATTTTACTTGGTTTCTTTTTATTTTTTTTTTTTTATTATTACTATTCACTTTGTTTTTTTTTTTTTTTTTTTGGCCTTTAAAATCTTTTAGTATTTTTATTAGAATCTTTTTTTTTTGTTTTGTTTTGTTTTTCAAAGAATGGACAATGATGTAAATCGTCTGCTTTTGGAAACTAAAACAGCCTCAGCAACAGGTATTGAGGCGAGTGAAAAGTGGGTAACAAGATCAAAGAAACGTAATAATAATAATAATAATAATAAAACATCTCCACCTCATACACGTAAAAAGACACGAATTGAATTTAATTCAAATATAGAACCCGAAGAAGATAATATGAATCAAACCACACATACATCCTCAGCATCTTCTTTTAATAATAATACTAATAATAATTTAGTATTCTCAAAGGAGCCAGTGGAAGCGTTAGTAAATCGTATATTAGAATATGTCATGATACATGAACTTGGTGGTTGTCATAATATCATATTAGCTAATGAAAAGAATAATAATATTTCCTCATCACCATCAACAAATCGTGCTGTTATTTTTGCTCAAACTTCTAAAATGCGTGCGGCAGCAGGGTATCATATTCATCATGTTGTATATGGAGGAATTACAAGTATAACACAAAGTGAACCTGCAGTAGAAGCTATTATTCGTTATCGACGTAAATTACATGTGTGTAATTATGAAAGAGATTTAGTAGGTGGTGTTATAGATGGGAAAGCACAACACACACTTCAACATTTACGTACACGAGTTATAAAAGGACTTCGAGGTGAGTCTATAGATACTTCAACAATTTTAGAGGGAGAAATAAATAATGAAAATAAAGATAATAAGAAAAAAGATGAAGAGGTAGTTATATTATTTGATGGTGTAAAAGAAAAGAAAACATTGAGTAGTTTTTTACAAGATTCTTCTTCATCAGATAGTGAAGAATAATAAAATATATTGTTTTTTTTTCCCCCTATTATACATGCTGTGTGTTTTGGTTTATATATACATATATATATATTATTATTATGGCTCTTTTTCAATTGATAATAGTAATGAATTGTGCATGTAAGGCAATAATGTCTCTCTTTTTTTTTTTTCTTTTTTTCTTTCTTTCTTTCTTTCTTAAATTCCACTCTCATAGAACTATAAATAATCATCATTTATTCCATTAATCAATCAATCAAAAAAACAAGGTAGAAAAAGAGTTATTTATATTTTATTAATTTCAGTGTTCGTTAACTTCTCGCTCTCTCAATATATATATATATATATATTAAGACTCCATTAATAATAATAATAATAATAATAATAAATGAATATCCCCAGTAGTGGTGATGGCTCCCCCACGGAAGCTATTCTGCATTACACTCTAGGCAGCCGCCCCGCAATAGAAACTAAAGTACGTAATGGAAGAATTGTGATTGGGCGGCTGCGGCTCTTTGAAAAGTTTACCTCCGGCCTCGCCTTCGTCACGAATTCTTTATTTCCTTCAGATGTGGTGGTGCGGGGGGTGGAGGGGCGGGGGCAGGCGTTGCATGGCGATATTGTAGCCGTAGAGTTACTTCCAGAGGAGGAGTGGGAGGAGGAAGTAAATAATAATAATAATAATAATAATAATGATCACAGTGATGGGAGTGATGATGGGGAGAGTGATCATTATTATTATAGTAATAATAATAATAATAAGAATGGTGGTGGCGAAATGCAGAGAAAGAAGATGCCGAATGTACTTCCAGATGGGCGGCCTATAAAACGTTGGGTAAATGATAACACACGTCCTAAGCAATCAGCAGCAGAGGTACGACTTACAACGTCATTATCAGCTCCTGAAAATTATGATTGGGGAAATAAAAAACCTTTTGGGATAGTTGTAGCCGTTTTAGAACGACAACGTTCTTTATTTCTTGTGGGGAAACTTGTGGAGGATGCACTTGGGCCTAATGAAGAAATATATAATGATCGTTATTATCAATTTAAAAGTTTTGATCCTCTTATGCCACATATTGCTGTTTACGGACGTGATATTCCTGCTTCAGTACATAAAGAAATAACTAATTTTTTCTTTATAATACGTCTTAAAATTCGTAATGATGGTGATTTTTATTGGACTGCAAGGAAATATCCTACTGGAAAAATTATTCGTTTACTTGGTGGTGTTGATTCTGTTGAAGCAAATAGTTTTGCTTTATGTAGTGCATTTAATGTTACTACAACAGATTTTTCAGATGATGCCTACGCTTGTGTACCAAAAGATTTTATAATTCCTGATAAAATAGAATTACAACGTATGGGACGTCGTGATTTAAGAGAAGAAGAATTTATTTGTACTATTGATCCAGCTACAGCACGTGATTTAGATGATGCTCTTAGTATTACGCAAACAGCTGGTGGTTATCGTCTTGGAGTTCATATTGCAGATGTTTCTTATTTTGTTCCTGCAGGATCTCCTCTTGATGAAGAGGCACGTGATCGTTCTACAAGTGTTTACCTTGTTGAACAAGTAATTCCAATGTTACCTCGTAAATTAAGTGAAGATTATTGTAGTCTTAATCCTGGAAGTGATAAATTTGCTTTTTCTAGTATATTTCATCTTGATCATCATGGTAAAGTTACATCGGAGTGGTTTGGTCAAAGTGTTATTCGAAACAGATGTCGTTTAACATATGAACAAGCACAACGTATTATTGATGGAGATGAAACTGTTTTTGAAACTTTAGATTATGGTGGTGAAACGCATACAAAAGAATTACAAAATCGTGTTGCGTTATCTATAAAAACTTTATTTGAACTTGCCTCTAGAATGCGTGCCGCAAGTATGGAACGGGGTAGATTATCTGTAGGAAATATGAAAATTAGATTTGATTTTGAAGATATAAAACATCCAACGCATCCTTTAGGATTTGGTATTTCTCGTCAAATTGAAGCTAATTGGCTTGTAGAAGAATTTATGTTATTAGCTAATGGTCGTGTTGCTGAAAAAATCGTAGAATATATGCCAGATCAAGCTTTATTAAGAAAACATGAACCTCCAGATCGTAAAAAAGTTGCAATTCTTAAAGAATCTTTAGAACGTATTGGACTTAACTTACAAGGAAGTGCAAGTAAATCATTTCAAACGCTTCTTGATAATGCTAAAGGAAATGAATTTAATGATGATATTTGTGTGATGTTAAAATATGCTTTACAAGCTGCAAAATATTATGCTAATGGTTGTGAGGAAGAAAAAGCTTATAGAGGTCATTATGCTTTAGCAATGCCTTGGTATACACACTTTACTTCACCTATTAGAAGATATTGTGATATTATTGTACATCGTCAGTTATTATGTGCACTTGAAATTGAATCTATTGCAAAAGATAAACGTAATCCACAGTATAAAATGTCTCCAAATAGTATTAATGTGAATCAATTAACTACAAAAGATTTTTTTTATAATATTAGTGACATAGAAGATATTGTCGATAACGCTAATGTGAAAAAATTAAATGCTCGAAAAGTTAGTGATGCATCTCTTGGATTTTTCTTTTGCAGATATCTTAATTCATTACAACGATTACGATTACAAATTAATAATAATTTACCTAATAGTATTCCATTTATACCACGAGTTGAAGTTGTTATTGTGCGTGTGGTTGAGAAAACTCAACGTTTTATGCTATTTTCTAAAGAAATAGCACAAGAAGTAGAAATTGGATTAAAAAGTAAGGAGCAACTTTTCACACCAGAGAGAGAGATTGAAGATGAATCAAAGGAAGAAAATAATAAAAATAATAATAAACGCCAAAAAAATAGTGAGGAACAAATCAGTGGAGGGAAACTTCGTATTTCTTGGGGTCGTAATCCTAAAACTGGAGAAGATGTTGTGGAGGAATTACATCCAATGTTAGTCTTATCTGCAGTTTTAACTACAAAGAATTATAAGGGTTATGAGGAACTTAATATGATTATAGACCCACCATGGATGAGAAATGGTAAGGGCGAAAATTTTCCTACTACACTTGTAGTAGAATAGATTTTGTTTTAAAGCCTTCTCGGGGATTGGTTTTTTTTTTTTTTTTTTTTTCTACAGAATATAACTATAAATAAATAAATAATATATATATATATATATATATATATGGGTTTGTCAGTTTTTTCCTTTTATATGCTTTTTTTTTTTGGGGGGGGGGGGGGGGGGTTTTTTTTTTTTTTTCCTTTTTTAATTAAATTTTTTTTTTTTTTTTTTTTTTTTTTTTTTTTTTTTTTTTTTTTTTTTAAGAGAGTCAAAAAAAAAAAAAAAAAGTCGTATAAGACTTTATGTTTTTCAGTGTTCAATTTTTTCTTTTAAACTTATGTTATTATAGTAGAATTCATGGGGAAAACCTTGTTTGTTATAGGGTTTTGCTTTTTGTTGCTGATTCACCTTTATTTAATATTTTGAAAACAAAAAAGGGAAACACACACAAAAAAAAATATATATATATTATTTATTTGAGGTTTTTTTTCTTATATATATATATATATATATATTTTTTTTTCCTTTTTTTTTTTTACATATTTTTTTTATAATTGAAATGTTTATATTATATTCAATTATTGATATTATGTTATGACTCAGATAGATGGATAAAGTAGTTTCCCCGTATGAAATACTTGGCATTCCATTTTCTGCCACTGTTACTGATATACGTAGGGCATTTAAACGTTTAGCTCTACGTACCCACCCTGATAAGCAAGTTTCGAACTCCCATCAAGAGGAAAATATTTATGAGAATATTTCACTCTATCCGTTTCATCTTATTAAAGAAGCATCGGATTTTTTACTTGACCCTTTGAGCCGTGCAAAATATGATCAAAAACAAAAACAGGAATATATACGATTTACTGGTGTAGTAAGTGATACTTATAATTTAAATGAATTTGATCTAGTAGACGAAAACCCCATACAAAATTCTAAAGAGAATGAAAATGTCAATTTATTACTTCGTGTTTATGCGTTAGAATGCCGCTGTGGTGGTTCTTTTGAAGTTTTTGTTATAGTAAAAGAAGGAGAAAAACAAGAAATCGATAAACGTTGTGAGTGTGATTGTTGCTCGTTAGTTATATCAGTAAGGGGATAATATAAAAATGCCAAATAATTTCGATTAAGAGATTCTAATATTTTTAATTTCCTACATTATCTCTCCTCAAAATTTATTTCGCTATCTTTTTTCAGTGGGTTTGTTATTTATTAAATGTGTGATATTAATTTGTATATTATTATTATTATTATTTTTTTTTTTTTTTTTTTTTTTGACGATGATAATAATAATATATATCTATATATATTGGTAATATTATTTTTTTTTAAAACTTTGAAGCTGGGTAAAACTATTATATGCTGTATCGATCATATATTGCGTACAGCAGAGTAGGCTTTAAAAAAATTTCTGCTAGTCACAAATTTCATATTTTGCAGCTTAAAGTAGGACTTTGTACATTATCATACCGTTATTTTTTTTTTAATAGTCCCTATAAATCCTTTAATCTACTTTCTTCTTATCGATGTTTGCACACAAGCGAGAATCAAGAATTGACAAATAAATTATTAAACAATGATCATTATGATGATGATGAAAATGGAACTCTGGAGGATTATGAAGAGATGCTTATTCATTCTGCAGCGTCAGATACAATACTTGAAGGCAATGAAAGTGACCATTTGAAATCTTCTGAAACATATAATAATTCTCAAGGAAATAAATTTTCTAATCCGGCAGTAAATTTGGTGAATGATATTTTGGAAATTCTTCCTACTGACGGAACAGGAATTCGACTTACCACAATTACACCCGCCTTAGACGTTGAAGCAGTGAATGAACTGTATGGATCAGTTCGTGATTTTGTGCAATTATTTCCTCATCGATTTCGATGCTATCAGGTTAAGGAGTCAGATGGAAGTTTTCGCTGGTACGTAAGTCGAGCAAAAACAATGATGATGACGACATGTTTATTAGACGGAGAAAATAATAATGTTAAAAATACCTTCAATAAAAGCAGTAATTTCTCTTCTGTTGAGAAGATAAAAGTAAACCTTATTGATTACCATGTGGAAGTTACTGAAAAAATGAAGCTTGATGTTCTTGCTAAATTGCAAAATCTTTTACCAAAGGATAAAGCTATAAATACCACAGGATTACTATTTAATTTACCTAAGGAATTTCAGAATTCTATTCGAGCATTAGGAGGTGGATTGTTACGACTCTTGAAAGACGCTACCGCGGTAGAATATATTGACCTTAGTGAGGATACAAATCTTGTGTCTGTAAAAGGTTTTCTTTTATCGCAAGGTATACCAACGTATCATCAACAAGAGAGAAGTATAAAAAATTCTAGTAATTTACCAGTTGCACCGGCGCCGGAATATGCAGATGATGCATGGAATGTTGAACTTGAAATGGACAATGATGACAGTAATTTGACAATTCTTGATGACAATACTGAAGGTAGTGATCCTGATGGAGATTTTTTTCTTAGTGATACTAGTGCCACAGCACAGGTGCCATGTAATGTGTTACAGTCTATTCTAGAAGTTCCTCCTGCTCCCCCCAAACCACCGGAAAGATTAGAGAAGCGAAAAACGCCACCGCCTTTAGCGCAGAACCACAAAGGTACCCTGACTTCACAAGGGCGTATGTCTCCTGAGGAAATCCTCAAAGCTCACACTGCAGTAGCTCTTCTTAGAGGGCGACGATCACCAAGTGAGATGCTAGATCTTTTTGTAGAGTGTATTCCCACCATATATATGTCTGTGCAAAAAATAAAATTAACAGATGCTCTGGCAAGGATTCTTGGACCGCAAAATAATCTCCATAAAGTCATAAAAATATATTTTTACTACTTTGATAGAGATAAATCTAATGATACTGTACGTTTAAAACCAACTTTGCAGCATCCACGTTTAGGCGTAGCAAACACACTTTACGAGAGTAGAGTTAATAAAATATCCGATTCTACTTCACTACATCGTAAACTTCAAGGAACAAATTTAACACGTGTATTCCCTGTACTTCAAACACCTCTTCGTACGGGGTCTGAAATCTTAAATACGAAAAAAAAGATGTTTCCTACTATTAAAAGTCCTCTAGAAACTAATACTAATGTAGAATCTATTTCATCTGAGCAGTTTGCATTATTAGGGGCTATCTCACATGACCGATATCTCGATACTTCAGAGTGGGCAGAAGCTGCGGGTGTTTCAATTTCAACTATTAATTCTTTCATCAAAGACACTAGCCAAAATCACTACGTTTTAAAAAGTTCACTCGCTGAAAAAGACGAAACTAAATACTTATGGCGTCTGCGTCCCTATTGGTTAGCCCCTGGGTGTACGGAAGAACTTGGGACTGATAACTCCACTGAGGCCGTTGCTGTAGCACGACATCTAAGACCAATATGGATTTCTGTTGAGCGACTTCTTCAGAAGTTAGGGCCGTCTGAGCGTGATAACATTTTAAAGGATGCTGAGCGTTATGGTGGTTTAGATGTTTGGCTACGAAGGTTTGGGCGGTTTTGCTGGGTGGATGAAACTGGAAAAAAGGTGCGTAAATACTGCGCCAATGCAGAACTTGATGATTTGACACATGCTTGTATAATTTATTTGCAGACGTCTCTACCCACAGAGTATGTAAAATTAGAGGATTTCATTAAGGAAGAGAAATCTTCTAGAGAGGAAAACTGTGGTAAAAAAAACTGTACACCATCAGGAATTAAGAATCTCCTCCTCTATGGACTAACTATTTTGCAGCGTAAAATAGATAAAAAAATCGATCATAAGGCCTTTTCAGCACAAGAAAGTCACAACGAACACGAAGATTTGTATCTTTTTTTAAGCCGTCACAGTCAAAGACTTGAGATCAAGATAGAAGCAGATGCACTAATGGTAGCCAGACGTTCACTGTTCCGCAAAAAAAAATAAATAAAGAAATCTTTTCTTTTTTTTTTTTTTTTTTTTTTCTCTTCACAAAAACAAAAAATATAGTTTTACAAATATATGTATACATATATACATATATACATATATATATAATTTTTTTTTTTTTTGATGTTTTTTTATTCTCAAACATAAATAATGTATATACATAAAAAAAAAAAAAAAAAGAATTTGCACCCAATAAAAAAAAAAAAAAAAAAATTATTTTTTTCTATCTTTTTTCAAACCTTTAAAAAACAGATAACCTGTAGAGTTAAAAATAAAACAAAAAGTATGACCAAAGAGGGCGAAAATCCGGCCTTTGAAAGCGGCGAAGTACATCAACCACAGAAGCCGCAACGACGCCAATCTGTGTTGTCCAAGGCTATCAGTGAACACAAGGAAGATGCCGATGATGAAGTTCCCTTGTTGCCACCATCAAAGGGGTTAA
>JASANY010000648.1:0-10000 GCA_030849755.1 Trypanosoma avium
GTTTCTCTGCAGTGCAAGTGCAGCTCTGCTTCATGTATGGTGGTTGAGCAGGGCGGGGACAGCACCACTGCAGAGAAAAAGGTTGTGAGTGCAGGTGCAACAGCCGGTATTGCAATTGCTGCATTTTGTGTTGGAGTGATTTTTGCAGGGTCTGTGGCGGCGCTGGTCATGAGTTGGCGCTCTCGGACGAGGGCTCTTGAGGCTAGCAAACCACCCGCATAGAGGCAGTATTTCTTTTTTCTAGATTTCTATTATAATTATAATTTCTTTTTTTATTATTATTTTGGTGTATATAGTATCTGTGTCTCTCCCCACTAAGTGAGCTGCGGAACTGCCGGCAACACTAGTGGGAGTAGGGGGACTAAAGGAGGACAGTGGCAATATTTGAAGAAGGAAGAGATGTGATGGCTTTCTGTCCTTTAGGCCTGGTACAACACAGTTATACTGTACACACACACGCACACATATGCTTCTGTGTATTTTTGAAGCGATTTCTTTTTTTTTTTTTTTTTGAATTAAAGATGAGCAAAAGAAAACGAATAACAAAGAATAAGATGTAAAAGGTAAAGACAAAAAAAAAAAAATTTCTTTTTAAGCATAGACATGGTTGGAGAAGATGCCTGTCAATGCAGGAGAAGAAGCGAAAAAGAGAATTTTATTATTATTATTTGCTGTTTTTATTTTAAATATACATTTTAATAATATACTAAATAAACACAAAAAACGATTAAAAAGGAAAAAAAACGAGAGGATGACTTTCTACTTACTTCTTATTACTCACTTTGTCCCATGTTTGATTATGTCCTCTGTGGGAAATCTAGTGTAGAGAAAATAAGAATGTGGTATAAGTAAATGGGTAGCTTTACTCTACTATTTATTTATTTGATTTTCCTGGATGTGAGGATTAATTTTATCATTATTTTTTTTCTGTGTTTGTGGAGGCCTATGGTTTTGGGAGAAGAGTCCAAAACACAATAAAGAGTGAGGTGAAACAGAAATATTGAAAATAAAAAGGAAACAATGAAGTTAGTTTTTTTATTTTTTTTTTAATTGGTATTATCTCAATGTACATATTGTTTTACATGTTTTGCCTTTGTTTTTAATGTACATTATTTTTTTTATATATATAAAAAGACAAGTAAAAACAAAATAGAGACGCGATCATATCTAAAGTCTCGCATCGTTAGAAAATCATGGAGCCTCCCAGCATTACTGATGCTGTTTCTTTTATTCCTACTGCGGATGTTGTGCGTATTGATGGGGTATATTATGATACCGCAAAGCTTGCCGCTATTCATCCTGGTGGTGCCATGATGATTAAAATAGCGAATGGTACGGATAGCACGAGTATGTTTGTAAGCTATCACCGTCGCCGCTTTCCGCATACAAAATATAAGCATTTGCAGGTGTCAGCGGCGGATGTGTTACCTGGTGCTATTCCTGAGGAGGAAAGTTTAAACTTTGATAGGTATCTAGAGCTTTGTGAAGAAGTTCGTCCTATTTTGGCCCCTACTCATGGTTTTGCTCCTTGGTATTACTTTATTAAAGCAGTGGTGTTGTGTGTTCTTGTTCTTGTTTTGGATGTTTACGCTATATTTAAGTGGAGGCCTCTATATTTAACTTGTATTCAGTCTTTTTTTATGGCATTAATTGGTCTAAATGTGCAGCATGACGCTAATCACGGTTCTTGGAGTGAAAATTCTATGGTTAATGGTATATTTGGTCTTACTCAGGATTTTATTGGGGGTAGTCGTCTTAATTGGATAATTTACCACAATTTTATTCATCATATTTACACAAATCAACCTCATCGTGATCTTGATTTGGATATTCCATTTTTACGTTTACATCATTTTGTTCCTAAGCAATTTTATTTTGCTTTTCAACATATTTACGTTTTGATACTTGAAGCTGTTTTCGGTCCAGTTCATGTTATTTCAAATTGTCTATTTTTATGGCAGGGTCCTAATAAAAAACAACGATTATTTCGTAAGGAATGGCAACTGAGTCGTTTTATGTTAATAATTCCTTTTTTACGTTTGGTGTTTATTTTTTTTCATGCCCCTTCTATTATAGATGCCTTGATGGCTTCTTTTATGCAATATGCACTTGGTGGAATGTATCTTGCCTTCTTTTTTCTCATATCACATAATTTTTCTGGTACAAAGAAGGAGTGTTTTGGTGGTAATGACTGTTTTTTTGCGTCTCAAGTTCAAGTAAGTTCTAATGTGCAAGGATGGTGGCTTGCACAACTTAATGGTGGACTAAATTATCAAATTGAACATCATTTATTTCCTCGTGTCCATCATTATTATTATCCTTACATAGCACCTGTAGTACGTGCCTTTTGTGCCAAAAAGGGAATTCGGTATATTCACTTTAATACACTTCAAGAAAACTTGATTAGTACCTTTGACCATCTCGCTGCGTACGGAAAGGGAGTTGAAGATGTTAAGAAGGAATGAATTACTTCTATCGTGCAGTTTAATGTTTAGAAATAATAAAATAAATTTTAGGAAAATATATAATTTTTAATTATTATTTTTTTTTTTTTTTTTACTATATATTTGTTTTTGTTTTTTTTTGGGTGGGGGAGGTGGGGGGCGGGGTGAAGCAAAAAAAAAAAATTTTGTGTCTAATACTTTTTTTGTTGTTGTTGTTGTTAGTAGAAAATACATGGCGTTCATCGAAAGAATACGAGTGAAGCTTAAAATGATTTCCACAATGTTTTATTTATTTATTTTTTTCCCCTTTGGGGTTAGACTCATTAACTAAGGAGTTAGTATTTCTTATTCCATTTTTCAGTATTCCTGATTTTAATTACCCACACTTTTTTCACTATGTTTTTTTTTTTTTTTTTTTTTTACTTTTTGCTTTTATCCCCCGCCCCCCTTTTTTTTTCTTTCTATTATTGCCATTGGTTGAGAGTTAAATTTTGAAAAAAAAAAAAAAAAGGTTTTTTGTCTGCTCTGCATAGCTAAAAAAATAATTAAATAAGAACTACTATTATCACAATAAAAAAGTGTTTATGCCCACTGTTGTTGTAAAGAATAATCATAACGTACACTATACAGATGAATCCATCACAGCCAAGTATATATATCATACAACACGTGTCACGAAAGATCCCTCTCGTAATGAAGTCACCGTTGAACCAATAGATGTTGCCCTACGCTTTCAAACACAACGCAAACCCACAAAATGTGGTGTGATGTTAATAGGTTGGGGTGGAAATAATGGAACCACTGTAACTGCGTGTATTATGGCTCATAAACATAATATAAGTTGGCGAACAAAGAAAGGAGTAAAACATCCAGATTACTTTGGCTCCATCACACAATCTAGTACAATGAATATGGGATTAACACAAGATATGGAAGAGGTATTTGTACCTTTAAAGGATGTGGTTCCAATGCTAGATCCTACAAATCTTATTATTGGTGGTTGGGATTGTAGTGGAATGAATATTGGGGATGCTATGCGGCGAGCTCAGGTGTTAGATATTACGCTGCAAGATGAAGTATATAAATATATGACCGATATGAAACCTCTTCCTGCGGCATTTGATCTTGATTTTGTGGCAGATAATCAAAAATCTCGTGCAGATAATGTAATTTCTGTAGAAAATAAATGGGAAGCATTGGAGAAGTTAAGGAAAGATATTCGTACTTTTAAAGAAGTAAATAAGCTTGAAAAAGTTATTGTACTATGGACGGCGAATACGGAACGTTTCTCTGAACATATTGTAGGAGTACATGACACAGCTGATAATTTGCTAGCATCTATAAAACGAAATGAAAGTGAAATTGCACCTTCTGCTCTCTATGCAGCAGCTTCTATTTTAGAAGGTTGTAGTTATATTAATGGTGCTCCTCAGAATACATTATGTACTGGTCTTATAGAACTTGCACAAAGAAATGGTGTTTTCGTTGGTGGTGATGATTTTAAAAGTGGACAAACCAAAATGAAAAGTGCATTGGTAGAATTTTTTGTTTCTGCTGGTATAAAACCAGAGTGTATTGCAAGTTATAATCATCTTGGAAATAATGATGGATGTAATTTGGCAGCACCACGACAATTTCGTTCAAAAGAAATAACTAAAAGTAATGTGGTTGATGATATGGTATCATCAAATAATATTCTTTATCCAACTGGAAGTAAAGGACCAGATCATTGTATTGTTATAAAATATTTACCATATGTAGGTGATAGTAAACGTGCAATGGATGAGTATACTTTTTCTATTCTTATGGGAGGTGAACAAACTGTTGTACTTCATAATACTTGTCAAGATTCTCTTCTTGCAGCACCACTTATTATTGATTTAATTGTTCTTACAGAATTAATGGAACGTGTATATGTAACAACAGATGATGATAGTAATTTAAATAGTGATAATACAAAATCTTCTTATAAACAAATGGATACTGTTCTTTCAGTTTTATCTTATTTACTAAAAGCACCATGTGTACCAGAAGGTACACCTGTAGTAAATGCACTAAATCGTCAAAAACAAGCTATTGAAAATATATTACGTGCTCTTGTAGGACTTCCACCGGATAATAATATGTTACTGGAATGTCGGGTACCTTTCTTAAGGGAAATGAAGAACCCTCAGTGAAAATGAAAAGGAAAAAATATATATATATATTCTTATAATACATTTTGCTATTGTTATTGCTCTCTTTATTTCCCTTTTACTCGATTTTCTAAATTCAAGATAGTAAATAATAATGATAATTAAGAATGAATAGTAAGAATATGATTTCTTATATACATATCATTTGTCAGAAGCATCTTTTTTTTTTTTTTTTTTGAAGCTTGCGAAGAGAATGAGACTAGGTCGTCTGTATGTATATTGAAAGATTTAAAGATGTTATGTATTTTTTTCCTCTTTTTCTATTTTTGTTATCTTCAAAATATATATTAAAGTGTAAGGGTCTTTTAAAGTGTAAAACTAAAATTTCCCGTACACGAGGCGAGAAAGGAGCCTATAGGCTCGCTCGATCGTAAGTAATAAAATTATTTGTATTTAATTATTTTTAGGATATATATTGTTTAAACACCTACGGGTGATAGAAATTTTTATTATTGATAATAAATGATTTCTTAATTGATATCTCTCATTCTCTTTTGTTTTTTGAAATATCTGAGCATTAGATAGGTTATTAGGGGGACACACAGCCTAGGATTATTCTTTTTTCCAAACTCTTTCTTTTTTTTTTTTTCTCTCTGATTTATTGGAGCTTGTGAATAGAATGTGTGACACAGGGTAGACCTTAATATATTGTTTTGATTTATTATCTTTTTTTGTCCTCTTATTTATTTCTTGTTTCTGGATAGGTGCTCGTTAGGGGAATAGAGTTTTTTTAAATTTTTTTTACCGACCCTCCCACCCCCTAATTCCCTTCCTCGCGGCGGGGTCTTGCGGTTTGGAGACCACGGGATAAAGTTTACCCTTTCGTTAGTTTTCACTTACTCCAATATTTGTTTTACCCCTTTTTTTTTTATTTTTAATAATGCTGAGACTGAGCTTGTCTAATAATAGTCGCAAATAGAATCTTTAATTGTTTCCTTACTTTATGTATGTTGATTATTGTTTTTCCTTTTATTTACTTTTGACTTTTTTTAATTCTATAGATATTTAAGACCAGGTACTACCCCCAAAGTACATATTTACGTATAAAAACAAAAGCAATGCCTATGCGTGTCGACTACCCACGATACCCACGTGATGTCAGACAAAAACAAATCGTCTCACGCTCAGCGCAGGAGCGACGCCTCGCAGAATTACACCTCACCGCCTACCCAAGTGTTGTGAATGCAGAGGCCATGCCCCACTCCCCTAGAGATGAAGAAGAAGAAAATAATAATAATAATAAAAAGAAAAATAATATTAATAATAAACAGCAACTTCTCCTCTCCACCCCAATGGAGGAGAGAGCCATTCCTCCAATGACCACCAATCAACTCGTCGCCCGCATGGCTGCGATGGCTCGAGAAGAAGAAGAACGCAAAAAGAAAGAAATAAATAATAATGAAAAAAAAAATCTTTCAGCCCCTGACAGTCGTGTCATGGCACACGCCGCCAGCTTTGACCGCAGCTCTACTTATCGATTGGATTATTGTAATAAAGATGTGCCTGGGTTTCACGAGCGAGTACGCGTCATTCCTGATTATACGCAGAAATGGACTGAAATAGATAAGTCTAATATTGAAGAAGCAAAAAAGTTTCCATTTTTAACAATTCCAGAAAGTTTATTGAAGAAAAAGCCAACGGTGTATCGGCATGATTATATTCCTGCAGCAGATAGAGAAGATTACCGTACTTTATCACATAAAACAAATTTACAAGAACTTAAAACAACTTTTGCTTACTCTGCCTATACACTTGATGATCCTGTAAGAGAGGTAAAATATGATAAAGTTGTTGCTTCTTGTCGTAATCCACGATGTTTATTATGGAAAACTCATAGTCCACGGGATTCTTTTGTTGATAAAAGTAAAGCTTTAGAATCTACGGCGGATGAATTACGTAGACTACGTGAACTTCGTCAATATCAGTTATCACGTTCAACAGAAAGTCGGTCACCCTCAACGAAAAGTGGATCTGAAACGGAAGAAAAAACTAATAGAAAAATTATTATGCCTGGTATGCGGGGAATGGGATCTCGTCAGGCACCAAAAGAAGGTGAGGATTACATTTATCTTCCACGCGATCACTTTTGTCATCAAACAGTATATGATTATTAGATGTTAAAATTATGGTGGTGGGGGGAAAGAAGAAAAAGAAGATACAAAAATAAAAGAAGAAATTTTAGGTATATGCATTGTTCATATTTACTTTTTTTTTTTTTGATATATGTGTTTATAAGGAAATGTAGCGATCACACAACAACAAAAAAAAGAAAGGGCAAAAGAGAGAAAAGGAGAGGGAAACTTCAATTGATAATAGGGTAATCAAAACACAGATATATCCTTATACTTCAACTGATTTATGTACATGAATGGAAAATTATTCAACCAAGTATATTATTTTTGTTTTTTTCCAAGGCTGAAGAAAGGAAATGAGGATTCACTTTTATTATTATTATTATATATATATATATTTAAATTGAATTTTAATTAGCTTATTATTTTATGAAGTAGAGTTTGTTTTTTTTTTTTTTTTTTTTCCCTTTCTTTTTATTTTTTGTTGTTTTTTCTCTCTATATGTAGGGAAGGTAAATAATGACAGGGGAATCAAATTTATTACTTGCATGTTGGCAGCAGATGTTAACTTCAAGTTTTAAAGATAATCCAGATGAACGACTTAAAGTATATAACTCAATTTCAAATAATAATAATAATCACCAGTCATCAGATATGTGGAAACTAATGATGCTAAAAGCCGTTCAAGATCCTTGGTCACGTATACGCAAACTTGGAAGAGAAAATATTATTTTATACTTAACTAATAAAGATAATAAAATCAATGAAAAACATATTCAATTCCTTTTTTCTTTAATAATTTACAAATGGTCTCAAGTTCAGTATTGGTATGAAAAAGAAGGATTATTACTTCTTTTTCTTGATATTTTTTTACAAGAATCTATAATAATTTCTGATATTAGTATATTATCTCATATATTAGTAAATGTAGTAATACCTTCTTTATCGGATTTACAACTTCCAGTACGTGATTCAGCTGTTAAAGTAGCATTATGTATTATAAAAATTAATATGGAACTTACATCTTTTTTAATAGATTTTATTTTTTCTACTCTTGAAACTATTATTATAAAATCAAATCAAAATGATAACATAGGTCAACTTGATGGATTTTTAAATTGTTTTTCTAAAATTTTAGCAATACAATCAAATTTTTTTATCATAAAATTGTTAAATAAATCTCAACCTCTTCTTCTAAAATTGGCTATTCATTCTGCTGCTAGCATTCGTCAACGTGTGGCAGAAGTATGGGCAATACCTTCTATAGATAGTTTTATAATATTATGTAAATCTATAATTGAAAAAGTAGAAAAAACTTTAGAAAATGATAATGAAGAATGGTGGAGAATGGTGGAAACTCTTCTTATTGCACTTCAGGAACAGTTAACTCATTATCTTTCTTCTTCAAATGTAAAATTAAGTTTAGGTCATAAAGAACGTTATTTTATTGTTAATTCTCTTTATGCAGCTTTAATTTTTACAGAGTCAAAACAATTTGAAGTTTCACGAATGGGGCGACAAATTTTACCTTTACTTATACAATTTTGGGTTCGTTTTGTATCTTCTCCCAATTTATTAAAAGAATGTTGTAACAATTTTTTTTTGAAATTTCGAAATTGTATTAATTTTTCAAATTTATTTTTACCTCAATTAATTTGGTTTTTAGTATTAAAAAGTTATTTAAATGAAAATTATAATGAAGAAGAAGTTATTAAAAATATAGTAATAAAAGAATTTTTACCTTTTATAAATGAAAAATTAGAAATATTATCAAATTTAAATAATGAAAAAAATATATTTATTTTACCTGAATTTGATTGTTCATTAATAATATTATTAATTTTTACTTATTTTCCAAATTATTGTTATATATTTGGAAATAAAAAAATAATAAATTATGCTTTGAGTGAAGAAATTTGGGAAAGAGTAATTAAAGAAGATGTAAATAATATAAAATATGCTATTGATTTTACTCTTTTAATTCGACAAAGTGGTGGGAAAGTTATGCATCTTATTCCTATTTGGCTTAATAAATTTTTAAATATTTATACTCATCAACAATGTTTAGTATTAGAAGCTTTAAAAATTGCAATTAGTACAAAAAATAATTGGGAATTAAGAAAACCTTTTATATTTGCATATTATTCTATTTTTAAAGCACCCACAATTCAAGAAGGTGGAGAAGAAATTATTTTAGGTTATTTTTGGTTAAAACAAAAATTTCCATTACAAATTTCTATACCAAAAATGAAATCTATTCCTTTTAAAATAAATAATAATTTAATTATTATTCCAGAAATTTTTTATAATATAGTTTATAAACAAATGTATAGTTCTAAAGTTGTAGATCCTTCTGCATTAAATGTAGTTAGATCTTTAATGTTACTTGAATGTGAAGCAAATCCTTTAAAAGAAACTATATCTATTATAGTTAAAAATATTTTTAATCGTTTAGAAAATATTATTCCATATTGGCGTAATTATTTATCTAATTCCTCTATTATAGATAATAATTTATCTAATAATGTTATTCAAAAAAATAATAATTGGGATAATTCTGATAGTGAAGAAGATGTAGAAGGAATTACACCAGAAGAAGAAATTAAAGAAACTCAAAATTTATTTAAAATAATTATTAATAATCATTTTTTAGGAAATAAAGAAAAATTCTTAAAAGAAGTTTGGCCTATAGATTATAAAGATGGTATTCTTTTATTTTCTTTTTAAATTAAAAAAAAAAAAAGTAACATTTCAAAATTATTTAATATTATTAACAATTTTTTTTTTTTTTCCTTCCCCTAGTTATTTACTTTAAAAAAAAAAAAAAAAAAAAAAAATTTTTCCCCCCTCCTTTTTCTCTTTTCTTTCATTCAGTATAGTATAAAGTGAGGCGCAGGGAGGGGAAGCAAAAGAAAAAAAAAAATTTCTATTTATTTATTATTAATTTGTTAGGGGGTGACGTCTTCCATACCTTCTGTAGCTCAATTGGTAGAGCATGTGACTGTAGAATAAGATATATCAATAGCAGATATCACAGGGTCGCTGGTTCGATTCCGGCCGGAAGGAAATCTTTTCAATTTCTCTTTTTTCCTTTCCTCAAAAGAATTTTCTTTCCCCTTCCCTTTTAAAATAAGGGGGAAGGAACTTTTTTCCTTCTAATTTTTGGAATTTCTTAAAATTTAAAGAAAAAAAAAAAAAGAGAGATAGAGATTTATTTCCCTCTTTTAATTCTCCATTTTCTATTTATTTATTATTAATTTGTTAGGTGGGGTGGTGGGGAGTGGCTTTC
>JASANY010000648.1:12500-14792 GCA_030849755.1 Trypanosoma avium
AAATTAATATTATCTATGTATGGACCAGGACGTGAAAGTTATGCTGCATCAACAGCACTTCTTGCTACTCTTATAGGAGATAATCTTTATGATGAAGATAATAAATTACAAATTATATTTCCATATCATCAATTAAGGCGGATCACAGGTATAAACCCTGGTATTATTGATCATTTAGCATTTGAGCATATAATTTTATATCGTAAACTTTACCTTTTGTTTATAACTCAAAAAAAAAATATTCAGCTACAAGAGGAGACAGAGAGAGCTCTTATTTGGCATCAATTTCAACAAACTGTTAGAGCTGTATTCTACAAAGTGGAAATATTGTCACAAACTATTAAATGTATCCCTATTGTGGAAGCTCAACGTCGAGTATGCATTACTAATGATGAGGCACTTAAAAGAGAGTCACTTTGGTCATATTACAAAAATGAACGTCGTAATATAATAATAGAAATACAGTGGTTAAATAAATCTTCAACATTAAAAGAAAAGTGTCAAAACCAGCAAACACCTAATGGCAAAAAATTAAAAAAAAAACAAATAAAATATAAAAATAAACAAGAAAAACAAAGAAATAAACGTATTTTACAACGATAGGATGATCATTTAAGTCCTAAAGTTATAAATTATATAGAACCTCAAATAAATCATTCTAGAGTAGCATCTTTTATCAAACTTAAATCAGAGAACCCCCATATTATTCGTTCTACATGGAAACCTGCAGGAAAAAAAATGACACGAAATCCAGAAAAAATACCACAATACAAAACAAATAGTTACATCATAAAAAATTTAAACAATAGTTCAACAAGTCCAAGAGAAAATTCAAAACCAAACAATACAAAAAGTGAAATCAAGAAGTTCACAGGTTTTAAAAGAACCCCAAACAAAAGAAAATCTTTCAAATTCAAGACACATGACAAAAGTATTATACCACGTGGTGAATTTTCATCTCTTTTAAAACTTACATGAATACTATAATACCATAAGTATAAAAATAAGAGTTACACCAAACTTAATAAACACGTATCACTTCACACTAAAATATCATTTTAAAAATATTATCTTGTTATTAGGTAATCGTACAGATACCTCAGAAAAACTTTACACCTTAAAAAAAAAAATCAAAGAAAAAAATCAAAAAAGGAAAACCAATATCGATAAATCTCACTCAGTAGCACTAGTGATTATATAGTTCTTTATATACTATTAGTAATAGAGAAAAAAAAAAAGGTTTTGTTGTTGTTGTTGTTATTGTTGTTTCTCAATGTGCAAATTAAATATTCAAAAACAATTACATGAATCAGTTTAAGCCTCTCTGACGCGCATACTACTTTTATTTTTTCACCATACTTCTTTTTTAAAGTAAAAGTATTCTGAGTGAAAGCCTCTAATTCTTTTTAAAGTGTGTATTAAAGTAAAGGGTACAATAACAAATGACAACAGGAGGGAAGTATCACTGGGTCTGCTGTGTGGCATTGGTATNCTGCTGCTGCACCTCGGGAGCTGTGATGCCGCCCTGACTCTGCGCCTCGTACAGGTGGTGCACCGCCACGGGTCCCGATCACCTATCGTATCCTATAACCAGAGTCAAATATGTGGTGAAGTCCCATGTGGGTATCTAAATGTGCCTGGTCAGATTATGACTGTGAATGCTGGCAAATTTCTGCGAGAGCGCTATAACAGTGACCCCAAGGCTCAGTTTTTCGAATCAGAGAGCTATGACCTTGATGTGGTGACTACCCGATCTACTGATGTGCATCGTACCCTTCAAAGTGCGGATGGTGTACTGCGTGGATTATTTCCCAACATGACTGCATTTTACCCTGCTATTCATACAGTGAAGAAGTCGACTGACTGGATGAGAGGCGAAGTTGTTCCATATGTTCAAACATTTTATGAATTGGATTCGAAGTGGAAACAAGAGGTTTGCAACCCGAAGGTTGATTCTTTAATTGATTCTGCCACTCTCCAGGCTGTCGCCAAGGAAGTATTCAGCGAGGGGCACTGTGCAGATGAGTCCGACAAGTGTCATTGTGCATTCGATCTGCGAGACATCGGTGCCGCTATGGAAGCAGATGGAAGGATTTCAGAATTTCCATTGATGAGTGCTAATTTGAAAAAGCTGCATACATTCATGGCTTTCCATTTTATTTCGGAATTTGCCTACAATTCATCTGTGGATAAGCACTTGAAGATGGGTAGTCCTGGCCAGACTATGGCTCAGGAGATACTGAAGAATGCCCAGGAACATATGCAGGGAAAATCTTCCTTCAAATTGTACCA
>JASANY010000649.1:0-14892 GCA_030849755.1 Trypanosoma avium
CGATCTCTCTGTTTTCACCTCTAATTTTCCACGTATGGCGTCTCCTGGCTCATTGTGATCTGCTTTAAGGTGCCTTGTGAGCCAGGCTTTTGATGCGTACCTCCTGTCGCAGATGTGGCAGCTAAAAGGTCTCTCCGGAGACCTTCTAGATGGTCTGCCTTGGCGGTCTTGGGGAGGAGGTTCTGGGGGGACAGGTGGTGATACTCCATTGCGCCTTGGAAATTTTAGCGTCCTCTTAGCTTCTTCATATGGGGTGCCATGCTTGCGGCCCATATGAATGGCTCCATTATGGCGGGTGGAGCAATGATATCCACAGATGGGGCATGTAACGGGATCATACGACCGTAAAGATATTTGTTGTTCTGGTAAAGGAACAACGCGAGTTATGGGCGCGGTCGATGAACACCAGCGGCAGGTATTAGGGATTGATGGGTTTAATTTTCGTAAAACCCATCCAAATGATGCAGAGGCTCCTGTGCGAAATTGGGCCAGGATGCACTCTTCTTTCCTACTCAGTTCGTCATTTCCCTTCGTAGGGTGCCATTCACCAGTCATCTCTGATCTATGGGTGTTTGGCTTTTCCCTTTCCCCGCGAAGTATGCGTTTAGCAAGGGCTACTACATCAGTGATCCAAGTATCTTTTCTTTGTGTGAGATCAGCTGCCGCGTTAGCTGCTTCATCAGCTGCTTCGTTTTTAGGAAGACCACAATGACCGAATACAAATTGTAGACGGAAACGGGCTCCCTTTCGCTGGAGTAAGAGTAACTTCCGCCATATAAGACGGAGTACTCTATCTTCCACTCGTGTGGGACCTGTTTGAAGAGCCATTAGCAACGACCAAGAGTCTGTGAATACCGATATCTTACAATTGTATTCACGACTCAAGTCTATAACACTAACGAGTTTCTTCATTCCTGCTAATAAAGCCAGGGATTCTGCCCTGTAGCTGCAGGATATAGGTCCCGCCCCTTCTTTAACTTCCCAGAGAAGCTCATCATTTTTGTAAAGTAGAGCTGCGGCGCCCGACTTTACACCCAATGTGACTGAACCATCAGTCCACAGTTCGTAATGTGTATGAGGAGGAGGGTTCGCGCCTTTCCGTATGAAATGGCGTTTAACCCATGCCTCCGAAACCCTTTTCTTCTCAGCTACCTCTGCATCTGCTCTCACATCCGGTGGGAGTGTGGTATGGAACAGAAGACGATGTGCTATGTCTAAGGATTTGGTAGCAATAGGAGAAGTAGGAAGTTCTAGTGAGAGTTCTGGATACATGTCTTGGATCTTATTATACAATATCCTCGCAGGATGATTTGTATGATAAACCAAGTCCGCACTCTCTTTCAGTAGACCTCCACGGGCTGTACACCGGAGAAGATAACGTAGTGACCTTATTGTCACAGCCTCACGCAAGGAGCAGAGTTTTGCTTCGAGTCTTGCGTCACTAGCGTGGCATCCGCGAACCGTGCCAGATATGATACGGCAGGCTCGGTTTTGTGAATATTCGAGCTCTTCTTGGTTACGATTACTGGCATCTTCATACCAGATTTCTACACCATATAAGATTTTTGCTCGAACGAGAGCAAGATAGAAGCCGCGAAGAATGTCTCTTTTAGGACCCCATGATGACGACGAGACTGCAGCTAATTGAAGAAGCCGAGAGTCTACGTTCTTTTTGATTTTTGCGACGTGGGTGCTGAATCCTCTATATTGTTGCAGAGTAATCCCCAATACAGATGGTTGGCGATCCTCTGCAAGTCTGGTGTCATTAATCTTTAGGATCAGCGGGTCCTTATATTTCGCCCCAAACAACGTGTACTTGGTCTTATCTACATTTATGTCCATCCAGAAGTCTTTTGACCACTGAAGGACTGTATCAAGTCCAAGTTGTAGAGTTGACTGTATGCAGTTTCGGCCCGGCTGACGACACAGAATGGTGAGGTCATCTGCAAAGAAACCATGCTGAAGGCCAGGTAGTTTTCCTAGCCTGCGACTCAAGGAGTCCATGACTATTATGAAGAGGAGTGGTCCTAGGACAGTACCTTGGGGAACTCCTCTTGAAAAGGGCAATGGTTCTGAGAGAACGCGGCGTAATCTGACTTGTGCCTGCCGTCCGCTCAGAAAGGTTGCGGTCCAACGGGTGAGGTACTGAGGTACTTTCAGGTTTTGCATTGCTTTGATGATTGTACCTTGATCAACAGTGTCGAAGGCTTTAGCATAGTCGACAAAGATCGCTCCTGTTCTGTCTTTTGCATGAGGGCGGCACATAGCTGCTCTTAGGTGTAGGAGTTGATCTAATGTTGATTGGCCAGGGCGAAAACCTGACTGGTAAGGGGTAAGTGGTGGCTCAGTGACCTCTCTAATCCTAACTCCAACGATTTTCTCTAGCACTTTAGAGATGGTGCTAGTGAGTGAGACTGGCCTAAAAGAGGCCAAGTCCTTAGCTGGTTTACCAGGTTTAAGGAGAGGTATAATCACTCCCATTTTCCAGGGTTGAGGTGTTTCACCTAGCCTTAAGCTACGATCAAACAATTGCAAAAGTAGTCTGCGACCATACCTGTTCAGCTTCCTTAGCGCTTCTCCGTGGACTGCATCTTTCCCTGGAGCCGCTCCATTGGGGAGCTGTTTTAGCGCAGCGACTAGTTCCCCCATGCTGATGTGTCGATATGTTGCATCTGGTGAGAGGGCTGGAACCTTCAATGGTATTGCCTCATGGTGTCTTGCGGACTGCTTTGCATACATCTCTATGAGTTTCCTCGCATGTTGTTCTTGAGTAAGTATCCGGTTGTCCAGCCTGACTGCTGGGGTACTCAATGGGCGAGGGGCGAAAACATTCTTCACAATGTGCCAGCTATTTCCTTCGGCTAGTGAGAGCTGGGCACAAGTATCTTGCCACCTTCTAGTNGACAATGTGCCAGCTATTTCCTTCGGCTAGTGAGAGCTGGGCACAAGTATCTTGCCACCTTCTAGTGGCCACATTCGTAAGCAGTGATCTAAACTGCAGGGTGGGCTTACGCTTCTCTTCTCTATTATTACTAGCTGCTATTTGAGTTTCTAACTGAGCTAGTTCTGGGGTCCAAAAAGGTTTTGTTAAACGAGCACCTTTTGGAACGGCTTTTTCCGTAGCCTTCTTCAGTATACCAGCGAGTTTTACTGCATGCTGATGTGCGTCACCCCAATCTGTGATATTTTTGCTTAGCTCTTTAACCGTAAGCTTAAAGAGCTTCCAATCCGCCTTAGGCCACGCATATAGGGCGCGGGTAGGACGACTAAGCGCAATTGGAATCTCATCGTCCCCGACAATGACATCAAAAAATATGATTTTGTGATCACTTCCCGGATGCTCTTTAGTAGACCAATTTATGATCTTGCAATCCCGCGAAAGTGTCACATCGGGAGTGGACCAAAGGTCCCTCACGTAATCATACCGGGTGCTAGGGCCATTGTTCGCAATGGTGCAATCGTTATCGAGATACCACTGAATAATGCTCTCGCCACCCGCATCAGGTGGGACTATTTCATCCCACGCTTTTGAATGTGAATTCACATCCGCACCTATGACGTGGGGTCCGTTCTTCAGTAGCTCATCCAGTCGTTTCGTGGCGACCGCATGCCTTCCTCTCGGAAAGTATGCTGACGTTAAAGATAATTGGATAGTTTCTCTTACATGGATGGTGGCATGAACGAATTTATGTTTACCCACCTTCACAGTACCTACCTCCACCGGGGGATCGTCTCGAATAAGTATCGAAACGCCTCCACCTTGTCCGTCACGTGTGGCGCCGAAATGTTGGTGGGAGGGTAGGCGAAAGCTGCCAGCTTCTAGGGGGGTGAGTTTCGTTTCACACAGCAAACAGAAAGTCACGCTTTCCTCCTGAAGAATCTTACCGACTGCTAGGCGTTTTGCCTGAGTCAGCCCGGCCACGTTCCACTGGGCTCCTCGAAGTACAGGACCTGGGTTTTCCTCCACGTCTCCACTAAGCAGCAATGTGGTGCGCACAAAGCTGCTGACGGCACGTCTGCACGTGCCCAGGGGCCATCTTATATTTTTCTGTGTCCCAGCAAGACGGTGCGGGCCCCATAGCTGTGCGACGCCGTAGCCCCTACGCCGCAAAGTCCTCCTGTGAAGGAAAGGCTTTGCAGGCGCTTGGCTTCCCCCGCATACGCGAGGTACTGGACCCTGGCACCACGATAAGGTGGCCGGCATCACCAGGGGCATCGTGAACTTTTGGGACAGCCATTTGCCCCCCACAGAAGCAGGCGAAGATTTCGCTTCGATGCTGCTTGATATGGGATTTGAAATTACAAATGTTCCGAGACAGGAAACGCGTCTTCAAGGGAGCATCGCCCCATCACCCGATGTGACAGCACAACGAGGCCTGCTCCTTCCCAACTGGGATTCTACACCCTATATGGGCTCTGATCATTTTTTGATGAGTTACACAATAGAAGCTGATGACGGCATTCCGCGTGTGGCAAATATTATACCTCGCCACAAAAAAGCCACATTTGCTCTACGCAAAGCTAACTGGTCAGCCTTTACAGTCCGTTGTAAGCGTGTACTGGCTAATGCATCGACTTGGCTTGACATTCATCGTGGCATTTTGGGAGCGGCAAAGCGCCATATTCCACGAGGAAGTCGTGAAAATCCTCGTGCTCTTTGGACTGACGACATGGCTGCTTCTGACAAAGTTGCTATAGAAGTATTCTTAGCACATCAATCTTCTTCTGCAAATGAAGAGTTGCGAATTACCTTCATTCAAGCACGAGATCGCCGAAATTACGCATTGCCCTTTGGCCTTCAACAGCCATTGGACTCCCACGCCCGTGAACTTGGGGCCTCTTCTTCTACCCCTAGTTGGCGTTATTTACGTGGTTTAGCGGTGGCATATTCCTGCCCACTCGCCTCGGTAGTGCTACAGTCTACCAATGGGAACGCTCATATTAAACCTCGTCAGAAAGCAAACCTCCTTTTTCGCCAGTTCACGAATGCAACACGTACTTTCCCAGTTACCTTCAGGCATGGCAGATACAGAATTGATGCCGACACCTGGGACATGGATCGCCCGTTCGCTTTGCATGAATTGGATGCTGTGATCCGTGATGCCTCGTCAGGAACGGCGCCTGGACCAGACCAAATCCTAAATGAATTTTTACATCATTTTGGGACCCATTGCCCTCGGAAACTTACGGACGACTATAAATACTTCCTTCTTCTATGGCATTTTACCAGGGGGTTGGAAATTGGAGGAAATGGTTCCTATTCCTAAACCTGGAAAGGATCCTAGCCGCCCAGAGAGTTACCGTCCAGTTACCTTGCCCTCTGTCTTGCTTAAAGTGACCGAAAGAATGGTTCACCGATGCCTGATGGTAGTACTACCACATCATCCATGTCAGTTTGGTTTTATTTCCCATCGCACCACTACAGATGCGATTGCTCTCACATTAGATAGGGTCGCACGCGGTCTTAATGAATTTACTATGGTGGAGTATGGCGGACCTGGTGGGGGGACACCCACTCTCCATCCACGCCGCCATCGATCATTAGCAGTGATGATGGATTTTTCCACTGCCTTTGATTCCATTGATCATTGGATGTTGCTGAAACTGCTTGATAGGCTACCGCGCCTCGGCCCTCATACAAAAAGAAGGTTGAGAAATTATTTACGAGGCCGTTATATTCGAGTGAGGGTGGATGAAAATTATTCACGCACTACATTCACTCCTTCTGGGGTACATCAAGGAAGTGTCCTAGGACCCCAAATCTTCCTCTACTATGTGGATGATCTGTTATCCCGTCTTGAAAGCATACCGTCGACTTCTGCCTACATGTATGCAGATGGCCTTACACTTGCCACTTCTGGTGCTGATATCTATGCATGCACATCGGCGATTCAGCCTGCCCTTGATATCGTCACTAAATGGGCTGCTAAATATCACTTGAAATTGAATGTAATGAAAAGTTATGCCATCTTCTTTCACATCTCCTCGCATACAGATACTGACTCGGAGAAAGTGTATCTTCGACTAGGTCATGAACCTCTGCAAATCACGTCTCAACTAGTTGGACTCCTAGGGGTTACCATTGATCGCTTGCTCAATTTCGGCCAACACGTCGATAAAGCGGGGAAACAAACTATGATTCGCCGCTATCAGCTACGTTTTGTCGCACAAGCGGGTGCCACTCAACATACCATGCGTTCATTTCTAATTGCTTATGTTCGTAGTGTGCTACTTTATGGTGGTGAATCCTTCCTTCCATGTATTGCACGAACACATCTACATAATATGGAGGTTCGTTTTCGCGATAGCTGTAAAGCATCTCTTGGCCTTAGTGTCTCCACTGAAGATTCTTCTATTTACCTAGAAGCCAACTTACTGCCGTTACTTAAAATAATGTGGTTGTGTACTTTATCACAACATGAGCGATTCATTCGGCTTCATGAAAACGATGCAGATATACGTAGAGATATTTATCTGGAGTCTCCTCCTCCCGGCATAAACTGGAAGACTGCGACGCCTATTCCTCTACCAAGGGAAGCGGTTCTTGCAGAATTGCAACGGGCATGTGCTAAAATTAGTGTATCACCCAATCGCATACGTGAATCACTCTTGCTCCATCGTATTTGCCCATGGGATACCCCACTTTGTGATAACATTCGATTTTACCAACCGCAGTATAATAAGGATGCCTCTCCTGAAAATTAAAAAGGCTGCCTTTTACTTCGTCTATAAAAACTTGGGATGCCATACTTATGAACTTTGGACAGATGGTTCATCATTTCCGATTGAACACGCCTCTGGAACTGCTGCATTATTATATGATGAAGTTAATGACACTGAATTTTCTTCTGCCGTATATCATGCTGCCGCTGGCCCATTGGCATGTTCATATAGAGCTGAATCCCTTGCAATGGAATCAGGTTTACAACACCTGATAATTCCCAGATTGCATTGTCCTGAAACCCCTGCCACCATCCTTGTAGCGATGGACTCCCTATCAGATACTGAAGAACCCCAAATGGGTTCACTTGGAGTTCGTGACTGCGTCAAAAAAAAAATCTGGAATATGCTGCTTTTCCCTGGCTTCCCATGGTGCCACCGTGGGCATGGTTTTCTCTGTCTCATTGCGGCATCCCTCGCAATGAAGCAGCCGATGCTGAAGCTAGTATCGCAAGAAAGCCTCCTCAAGAAAATATACCAATATGGCATGTGCATTTCCCAAATGCCGTTAAGAGGGTATACTGGAGGAAGGCTTTGGAAGAAACATTAGGCGCTCCAAACCCCAGAACAACCATAGTGGGAGATGCAAGAACTTCCCTTAACATCACATACTGCGGTGCTTGGGAGAGATTCGCGGCTCCGCGTTGAGGCACGATGTGATATGTGCCCCTTGTTTGGAAAACCGGCCCGCGCAGTGAAAATAAGGCAGAACCCAGTTGTCGATGCTGTTGTCCTGCAGCAAATCAGGACTACATATGCTTTCTCCTCCATCGAAACCGCCGCCTGATACGACAGCAATGCGGCTGACGAATCGTTCCTCTTCAGAATTCCCAGTTTGCAATGAAGTTTATGATTCTGTGGAAAATATGAAGGTAAACCTTGTCAAGTCTCATAAAGGCCATCCGCTGGGAGAAGGTAATTTGGTATGTGCGGCTAATCCCGCAGCCTTGCCATATTCAGCAGCGCTCGATCGCGGGCAGGACATTATCACAAGTGTTCTGAATGCCAAAGGGAAAGACACCCGCCAACTGCTGAAACTCCGGTAAGTAACTTGGACTCCCCACAGAGATTTTCAGGCAATAATGGCCCTGAAGAAACAAATGTATCACATGCTGTGGGAGTGTCCACGTCTTCGAATGCTGAGTGAATCCAATTTTGGGACTAAACCTTCCAAAGAACACGCTCCATTCAAGACGAAAAAATTATCAGGGTTTTTGAGGACCGCTATATCAATATTGTCATCTGGTGGCAGTGACAAAAAAATAACAAAAGGTTAAGCATTAAAAAAAAAAAAAAATACTCCTCAGGATTTTTCTCAACGTTTTTTTCTTTGGACAGTAACCCCCAGGGATTTCTTATATACTTTTGAAGGTGCCCCCCAGTTCTTGCAAGAGAGTTCAAAAGAGGAATTGCTGAAAGAATTTCGTGTAACTTTTTCTATACCAGAAAAAATGGGGTTTGTCATGGAAAGATCGTGGAAATTATTTTGGATCTGGGCTGAATTTATGGAAGATAGTGAGGAGGTACACCCTCACCAATTGGAAATAGGGAAGGAATTATATATTTTATGCTGAGGGAACATTTCATTTTCAGGTCGGGGTTTAAAGTGGATATAAATAAAATTCCGGAAGAAATTTTACAAGCCAGAGGGCACACACCCGATGGTAAAGGATTATTTTGTGTCCCAAACAGAAGGTGCCCAAAAAGTTTTTAACCCCACAAACTTCTTACTTGTTTCAAATGCAGTCGTTTGGGCCATTTTGTGTCATAATGTAAATCGGCATCCGGAAAAGGAGAGGCAAGATTTCAAAAAACGCCAGAGGATCCCAGAAAGAATGACTTCCGGGGCCCCGGCCCACACACGAAGCATAAGAATTATTTGGGGAAAAATCAATTGGGGAAAACAATCCACCAAAGAAACAAAAAAAATGTGGTTCCCAACAAAAATTCAAGTGATTTTCAGGCCCCAAACAAAGAGGTAAGGAAATGTGTGGCAACTGTCGATTCAAAAGAAATCGAACTGAGAAGGGTTAAATATCATAAACCCAGTTCAGGCACCAAATGTGGACCCCATCAGTGTTAGCGTGGATTGCGGAACTCAAGAAAATAGCTCATCGAATTTGGAGCGAATCCACCTGGGAGCAAAGTGGCTCTATTCTTCGAAGGTGCGAAGAATTTCTTATTCAGCATCAACTGGAAAGAAGCGATGCAAGAGTGTCAATTTTTATCGAAAGCCTTCAGTTGCAGCCAAGCAGTGCGATACAGTACCCACAAACCCTTCGTACACTGCTACATTTGGAAAAAAGTGCCCTGGATTTGTGCATTTCTAGTTTAACGAAAATTTCTGCAGGAGCGCATGCAAGACAGGCAATGGCCGATGCAAAGATGGGAACTGGATGCCGTAATGGCATTATTGGGGTCAGAACAAGGCCGTCTAACTCCGAGACTGGTGTGGGTAACTGCCGGCAGGTTGGGCGAAATTACACTGTTTTCAAAAACGAAATTTTCTGCCACATCCACAAAACTCAAATTCTATTAATACCTGAATTTGGGGGAGCGTTGCCAAAAACGTTCAAAGTGGATTTGTGCCGGGCGCCAGGGCACGTAGTAATATAACTGGAAAATATTCGGAAGAAATTCGACGAATAAGTCGACGTCCAAAAGAGGACGAACCACTGGACAAAACTCAGAACTTCAGATATAAATCGAGTACTAAAACCTCTAGGAATAACGGCCCATTCCATAAAGAGAGGGGCGTTGACTCACACCACATCAATGGCAATCAAGCAAGGTCTCGACACTCAGTTGTTGGCATAATTGGGAAAAACATGCAGATCCAATGGAATTTCCTTTTTTTTTTAATTCGTTAAAGGGCTAGGGCCACCAGATGACAACATTGGTATAGCGGTCCTCAAAAACCCCTGATAATTTTTTAGTCTCGAATAGAGCTTGTTTTTTTTGAGTTGTTACCCCAAAAACAGATTCACTCAGCATTCGAAGACGCGGACACTCCCACAGCATGTGATACATTTGTTTCTTCAGGGCCATTATTGCCTGAAAATCTCTGTGGGGAGTCCAAGTTACTTACCGGAGTTTCAGCAGTTGGCGGGTGTCTTGCCCTTTGATACTCAGAACACTTGCGATAATGTCCTGCCCGCGATCGAGCGCTGCTGAATATGGCAGGTCTTCGGGATTAGCCGCACATACCAAATTACCTTCTCCCAGCGGATGGCCTTTATGAGACTTGACAAGGTTTACCTTCATATTTTCCACAGAATCATAAACTTCATTGCAAACTGGGAATTCTGAAGAGGAACGATTTGTCAGCCGCGTTGATGTCAAATCAGGCGGTGGTTCCGGTGGAGGAGAAGGTGTGTGGTCCTGATTTGCTGCAGGACAACAGCATCGACAACTGGGTTCTGCCTTATTTTCACTGCGCGGGCCGGTTTTCCAAACAAGAAAGCACATATCACATCGTGCCTGAGTGCAGAGCCGTGACTCCATTCCTGTTATTTCATTTATTTGTAGCGAATGGAGCCATTACAGTCCCCATCGGCTTCTTTCATGGGATGTGTGCATCATCATCTTCCTCACAGACCCCCTTCCAGTATAGGCGTTTGACAGCTGTTAAAAAATCAACATGCCATGTCAATACATCTTCTTGAGGGAGACCCCTTGCTTTTGTAGCTTCAATTATATCTGCTACCTCATTTCTCGGAATACCGCGATGAATTGGGGAGAAAAAATCATATCTACCGAGTTCCCATGTGACACCAACAGAGGTAACATGACCCAAATATCTTCTTTAATTCGGTTGTGAACCCCGAGGGGGCCGACGCAAAGAGCTTCAATAGCAGAGAGCGAGTCTGTAGCAATTAGAAGGTGAACAGGATTATTGTTTACAATTCTGGGCATCAAAAGATGACGTAATCCGTTTTCTAATGCAATACATTCTGTTCGATATGAGCATGATAATGCACCCCAATGCTGCCGTGTGATGTATGGCAATGGGAGTGTCATCGTTGTTGTTATTATTATCATATAAGAGCCCCGCAGCACCAGAGTTACGTTCCCCAAGAGAAGAAAGAACCATCTGTCCAGAGTTCATAAGTACACTGTTCAACCCGCTCATGGACTTTATTGAAGTCATCTCGTTTTGTATCTGGAGGAGCATCTTTATCAAATTGTGGTTGGTGAAATTGAACCAAATGTGATAATGAGGTTTCCCATATGGGCGAATACGACGTTATAAGAGAGGTTCTCGAGGGTGAAGTGCTGAAATGCCCAATTTGCAGCATATCCTTTGAAGTTCTGTAAGAACTACCTCTCGTGGCTGAGGGGAATGGGGGTCGCCGTCTTCCTTTTAATTTCATTTGGAGGGGGCTCCGTATATAATTCCCTGCGGAAATTATAATTGTCGCTCGGTATCCTGATGAAACGCCCATATTGCGATAAGGTTCGCAACCTTCACTTGGGAAAAATCCGATGCGAACAGTGAGGCTCGAACTCACGACCTTGGGGTTATGAATCCCACGCGCTGCCGACTGCGCCATGCTCGCTTGAAAGCAAATAAGTTTTTTTTTTGAGGTGGGGACATCTTATTTTTGGGATCATAAGGAATGGGAGTGGGCATTGTACTACACAAATTATTCAAATGCCACTGAACCTTGGAAGGAAAAGAGACCATAGGGAAATGCACGTGGCACATTCCAAAGCACAAGGGGAATAAACGAAACTGTTTTCCAGAACCTGACACCCAAGTCAGCATTTACTTTGCCATTGGAGCCAGACCAATGTGGATGCTGATAAACAGAGTCTGGTTGAGCCCGGTGGCCAAGCAAGCATGGCAGAGCATAGACACACATGTCGTCCATTATTGTTCCTCAAACCATGCTATTCAATGACCTGAAAACGGACCCATCACACATGAACCCCCCATGCCTCCTCCCAAGTTGTGCGTTAGCCCCAGATCCCTTTAGAACTGCCACCCTCTACTTAATTTGATGCTATATTCACGAATTTCACCTCATGCGTAGAGTTATTTTCAATGATGTGTTTTGGTACCTCGCCTCGGTCCGCTTCAGAGGGCTCTTTATAGGTCCAAGTGGTTTGCAGGTTTCCACATCCTTTTCAAAAATTTGTGATTGCATTTAGCTTCACTGAATTAATAAAATCCAGGTACTAAACCCCAGCGTCGCGATAAGGTATCGATCTTCACTGGGGGGAAACAAATATATATATATATATATATATATTTCGTTTTAAATACGGCCTGGTGCACCCACATTGGTTATAAAAACAGATCAAATGCCATAGAAAAAACCTCTAAAAGAGGTTAAACCCTAGAAAATAAAAAACATGTCGCACCAGATGATTTCAACAGCTGCCGGATAACACTGTACTAGGCAGAAAATGCCGGGAGTTATACTTCATAAGCCAAAAAGGGGTCTCCCCAATGAGGTCCATTCCACTCGCCAGGAAGGAATATTTAAGGCCATAAAGGGGTATCTCTAAAAAAAGGGCATATCCAATTTTCTATTACACTTCAATGCGTGCAAGTGACCGCAGTAAAATAGTCGCACGGTGCTTGTTGGAACTCCCCGCAAACTGGCGCCCTCAACCCCCAATTTCGGGCACTCGTTGTGGAACTTTATCTGGAGTATTGAAGTCATCTTGGTATCTGCCGTGTTCTCAAGAATGCCCTGTTGAGAAGTGCTGTGCAGTACAAACCCCCCCAGCACCGCGACTTCTTTGCTGGGGGCACTCGTATGTCCTGCTGGCCGATCATTGTCGATACCTTCATGATGTACTTACCATCAACCTTGAAGAAGTCTGGGCACTCCATCATGTGGTGAAAGTCGAAATTCTCTTGCCGGATTGGGTGGGAATACTTGAATCCTGACCGCCAAGTAGGGTCGCCAGTGGGGAACACCACAATATGGCCACGATCGCCAGTCCTTGTGCGAACTGCAAAAGCCACCAGCCACTCTGAGGCGTTGCAAGGGTTAGGCCAGAAGTTCGTTGGGTCCCGGAAGTGCCTGTTGCTGTACAAATCGGGCATATCATTCTCCGTTAGCACAGGGTTTGAGTCAAGCTTCACAAATGAGTTGAGCGACCTTGGACCTTTAGGGGCGATATCCTCTGGAGGCCGCGCCGCCTTTCTGCAACACAAGGGGCCCAATGGCACCATTGGCGTGCCGCATCCCGGATCTAAAGATTATTCTCGCCTTGCGCCGCCGCCTCCCGCACCCCCGTTCCCCTGACCGAAGGGCCGTTTACAAAAAAAAAAAAAATGGGACGCGCCCGTTTTTTTCCGGTCTGTCGTGGGGTATTCTTTTTCCGCTGGGAAAAGGACGGTGGGAACCTTTTTTGAAGAAGCAAAACGATTTCTTGGGGGTGGGGGGTTTTTCGTTGCCTTTTTTGGCGCGCATTTTGCTTAGACCGCGGTCTTCGGAAGTCCAAAAATAGGATTCCTCTTTCCCCCCTTTGAAATTTGCTTTCGGAAGAATTTTTACGAGCTGTTGTCCGTGAGTGGGTTTTGGGCCCCAGAGAGGGGGAGAGGGCAAGAGGGGGGAGGGGTCGAAAGGAGTCTTCGATGCCTGGCGCCATCTGGAAAAACAAGAAAAATAAAGGGAATGAGGTTGGTTCTCGTGATCTCACCCGGGGGAGAGGGGGTCATCCGGCCTTTCGGAGGCAAAGAAAATCGGAAAGCACCTGCATCAAAACACACACAGGGGGGTTGGGGATGTTTTCACTGTTAATTTGCTATTTCAGATATTTTCCATTGTGAAGTCATGATTTTTTTTTTTTTTTACAAATAGATTAAAATAGTCTAATGATGTTTATTTTTAAAGGGGATGGGCAGGCAAGTCTATTTGACTTTAAATTTATAATAATAATAATAATAATAAAATTTTATTTTTTATTTATTAAAAAAAATTTTTACTTGTATGTTTCATGGGGAGATAGTTCAGTGGCAGAACATCAGATTGTGGCTCTGAATACCCGGGTTCGATTCCCGGTCTCCCCTAGCGTTTTCTTTTTTGTCCTTAAAAAAATATATTTTTTTTTTTTGCTCTGTGTAGTTTATTCTAATGGCCGCTTCTCACTTCTATTTTCTTTCAATAATAATAATTATTATTATTTTATTTTTATTTTTTGCCCCTAGCAAACCCAAAAAAAAAAAAAAAACCCTATTCACAAAACCCCACCAATCGCCCTAAGTATTTCGAACAAATTTTGCCATTGTTAATATTTTTTTTAAAGGGAATCATCCCCTTTTTCTCATTACCCTTTTCTAATTTTTTAAAAAAGGGGGAATTCAGTTTCCAAACCCGGCCTGGGTATCTCCCAAAGGCTTCGCAAAATATAAGCGGTTGGCCCGGAAACCGTCGAAACCCGCGCGCGCCAAAAAAAAAAAAAAAAACGGCAATAGCAATAATAAGGACGACGCGATCTTCCTCGCGACGGGGCCTGCCTGCCCCACCTTCCTTCTTCTAATCCCCCCTCTCTCGAAAAAGGGCTTGGCGCCAAATTCCAACACAAGTAGGTTCTCAAAAGAAACTAAAAAAAAAAAAAAAAAGGGGGGGGCGGGCGAGGGGGAGAAAGAGAACATACACAAATCCCAAAAGGCAAAAAAAAAAAAGAAACAATCAAATTAGGCAAGCTTATTTCACACAAAAGAATTTCATAGCAAAAAATTCCTGGTACCACCAAGGCGGCAAAAAATAAAAATAAAAACAGAAGAAAGAAGAGCATAAATCAACAAACAAATTAAAAAAAGAAAAGTATATTTGCCCATCGCCTAAGAGAGGAAAAAAAAAAAGGATATATAGAACAAAAAAAGACAATACAATAAAAAAAAAAAAGAAAGGGGAAATTTTATAATATAAAATATATAAAGCCCATGTTGGTTATTATTATTATTATTATTATTATTTTTTTTTTTTCTACATTAAGGTTTCGTATCAATTATCTGGATAGGAGATAAATTTACTGCTGGTGGATCGTCTTTCACTTCAGAGGCACCACACCTGCAGCACATATAACAAATAGTAATGGAAAATGCCAAAACCATCAAGATGATAATCACCGTCCCCATTGCAATCATTCCCTTGCAAATAGAGGTACACTCTGTAATTTCCTTAGCTCTGCCTGGGATACTGGCACTCA